>FIZR01026434.1:0-17337 GCA_900060175.1 Ferrisia virgata
AAAAAAAAAAAAAAAAAAAAAAAAAGAATTTTACGCTGTTTTTATTTTATTTTATGCATTATTTTATATTTTATATCATGTTTAAACTCACGCGCCCGGTATTCTGTGTGAAAATGCTGCTACGCGATAAATAAGCTTATTAAAAACAAGAACAGTTTTGCAGCTGTAAACACTCGTATGTTCTATATTTATAATTTTACTAATAGAACACTTTATTTTTTTTTCATTCCATTTCATCCTATCGCTTTATACATATATATACTCTTCAATTATGTACGCATATTTCTGCTTGGTTTTCCTTGTACGTATTTTTATTCAGGTTGACTTTCTTTTCTTTCTTTTTGTTTTTATTTTTTCGAATTTTGCGCTTTTTTTAATTTTTCCATTTTTTTCGAAAGACAAACCAATTTCATTATTTTCCGTAAAGTTCTGGTGTTTGATTTTTGTTTTTTTTTCTTAATCTTCATTTTCGTGTCGAAAATTTGCTGATTTTTTTTTTTTTATTTCGTTACGTACTTTTGATTTGGATACACACGTGCGGTAGAGTTACTGACCGGTATATATTTTTAAACGGTTTAGCGCAATAACGGAGGCGCAAATAAAGGATCGCAATATCCGCATCCTATACAAAGACCGGTCAGCCAAGGAAATGCGAACTCGTCGAACCGAACCGGAAATAGTACAGGCAACACGAGCTCACACAGAATGCCGGTCCGAAATAATGCTCATCAATTAGTCAACAACATTCAACAACAGCCTCCGTCTTCGGTTTATTATACGCCTTCGTCAGGTACATAAATACGTATATTTGACATGATTTCGTTTATCTATGTACATATATTAGACGGGCGTTCCGATAGGCAGATGTGAGGTAATTTTTTAAAATATTCTTTAACCATCGCTAGCGGTAGAATTATTCGTTTAGGTGTTTTTTTTTTTTTTTTAAATCGCGATGAAATTAGTGAACGAACACTAGGGGGTTCTTTCGCATGCATTTTAATGTGATGATGGCTTCATTAGCAATGATTTCATTGTTGAATGTCAGGAAATGAAAAGTATGTGAAAAGTTGACTGCAAGTAAAGTGATCGCTTAATTGTATGTTTTTCAGTGTTATTCGTTGATTTTTTCATTTTTCAATTTTGTTTTGTTATTTCGCTTTTTTCATTTTTCATTTAATTACATTTCACCTTTCTTTTTTAATTCACTGTTTTTTGTTGAAATGCATTTCGGGGATTTTGATAAATATTTTTATCGCTTGTAATGTTTTGGCACGATATTCATTTTTAATTTAATTTCATTTGCTGAGGGTCATTTTGTGAAAATGTAACGTTTTGATGTTACGATTTTGATTTTTTATTTCAAGTTTTTGATCAAAAAAATTTAGATAAAAATTCCAATATTTTAACATGAAATGCAAAAATTATTCGTAATCGTCTTTTATTGCGAGTTTTTGAACAAAAAATGTCGATTCTTCATCACTTCGCCCTTCTCTTCACTCCGTTTTGACGTTTTATTTTAATATTTCCTAGCAAACTAAATATTTTACAATCATCCTTCAATCCACCATCACGAGTTTTTGGTAAAAAAAAACTTCAAATCAAAAAATCATTTTTTTTGATTTTTTAATTGTTTTACCAAATAAATTAATCTTTGTTTTTTTTTCAATTTTTCAATTTTTTTTTATTTTTAATCTCTTTATTGTTCAAATTTGGTTATTTTTTCAATTTTTTATTTTTAAAATTTTCTAATCAGACATTCGTGTCAATATTTTAACAATAAGTGCAAAAGTTACTAATTTCTCAATTTTCATTTTTCCATTTTTTTTTATTTTTTAATTGTTTTACCAAATAAATTAATCTTTGTTTTTTTTTTTCAATTTTTCAATTTTTTTTTTATTTTTAATCTCTTTATTATTCTATTTTGGTTATTTTTTCAATTTTTTATTTTTAAACTTTTCTAATCAGACATTCATGTCAATATTTCAACAATGAGTGCAAAAGCCATTAATTTTTCAATTTTTTTCATTTTTCCATTTTTCCATTTTTTTTTATTTTTTAATTGTTTTACCAAATTCTTTAATTTTTGTTTTTTTTTTCAATTTTTCAATTTTTTTTCATTTTTAATCTCTGTATTATTTAATTTTTGTTTTTTTTTTCAATTTTTCAATTTTTTTTTATTTTTAATCTCTGTATTATTTAATTTTTGTTATTTTTTCAATTTTTTATTTTTAAAATTTTCTAAGCAGACATCCATGTCAATATTTTAACAATGAGTGCGAAATTCACTAATTTTTCAATTTTTCCAATAACACATCCATATCATCAATTTTTTTCATTTTTCCATTCTTTTTTTAATTGCTTTACCACATTGTTTAATTTTTGTTTTTTTTTTCAATTTTTCAATTTTTTATTTTTAAAATTTTCTAATTAGACATTCATGTCAATATTTTAACAATAAGTGCAAAATTCACAAATTTTTCAATTTTTCCAATTACACATCCAAGTCATCAATTTTTATCATTTTTCCATTCTTTTATTAATTGTTTTACCACATTGTTTAATTTTTGTTTTTTTTTTTTTCAATTTTTCAATTTTTTTTTTATTTTTAATCTCTTTATTATTTAATTTTTGTCGTTTTTTCGATTTTTTATTTTTAAAATTTTCTAATCAGACATTCATGTCAATATTTCAACAATGAGTGCAAAATTCTCTAATTTTTCAATTTTTTTAATTTTTTAATTTTTCTAATTTAGACTTCCAAGTCATCAAATTTTTTTCATTTTTCAATTTTTTTATTTTTTTTACATCAATTTGGACATTTTAACATCAAAAATTATTCATAATTATTACGTTACATAGAAAACATTGCATTAAAAACTTCCAATCTTCAAAAAAAATTACCCCCCCCCCTTTCCGCCTCCAGCTTAGCCGTAAGACATATCCATGTCAGAACTCACAATGAGAGATGATTTAAAATGATTTTTGCACTTAGAGTTGATATGTTATTTAAAAAATAAAATACAGAAAAAAAAAACAAAAATTGAAGAATAATAGTAATTAAATAATAATAATAAAAAGTAAAATAAATCAAAAAATTGAAAAATTAAAAAATTCGTGACTTTTTTATTTATATCGAAATATTGAAATGGATATGCGATTAGAATTGAAAAATAGAAAAATTACAAAAATTAAAAAATTAAATAAACAATTAAAAAAACTTGGAAAATAAAAAAAATTTTAAAAGTTTTTGATTAAAAACTCGCGATGATGGATGATTGTATAATTTTTATTTTGTTAGGAAATGATAAAATCAAATGTCAAAAAGGGGAGTGAAGAAAAGACTAAACGTTTTTGATTTAATGTTTTTGATCAAAAACTTGCGATAAAAGTTAATTATGAAGGATTTTTGCATTTTATGTCAAGACCTAGAATTTTGTGCCAAAATTGGTTTTTAGTAATTTTTTAGTAATTTTGGTTTTTTTTATTTTTTAATCTAATTTTTCATCTCATATTGTTGGGAAAACCTCGGTCATTGTGAACTATCGACCCGCAAATGATGCGGAAGGAAGAAAGAGGAGTACCAATAAATCCGTTTTAGGATGCTAAAAAACTATTCAGACTATTTCAAAGCACATCAGATTTTAATAGTTTGTTCATTTCCTTCGCATTCTCCGAAGACTACAATTATTATTCACTCAGCTTGATGCCAACCACTAAAATCGATCGAATTATACGTGAGTGAAGAGAAACGTGGATGAAAATTCATAGATTTGCAAAATTTTGTGATCAATTGAGGAATGGCAAATTTTGGCAAAAACTGAAATCGTTTGAGAATCAAAATTTATGTAAAATATATGAAAACCAGCATCTTACGTCAACTAGGAGGAAGAGGTGTTTCAGCTATCAGTTTCGAAATCAACTTTTACCCCCACCACTATACATATAACAATTCACTTATTGTCGATATTAAACAAAAAATCTGTATGGCTCACTGTTTCGTTTTATCGTACATTTTCTCTAACTTAACAACATAAATTAATCACGCGAGAAGGCTTATGGTGGTCCAATCGGATTGCTAGAAATCTTATTTAGAGCGGAATGCTAGCAGTTTCATTGGTTCATACTATATTTGTTTACGTTTTTATCCTGATAACCAGGGCTGAATTTAAATTGAACAGATTATACGAATAATTTGTTCGAATATCATTCCTAGTCCGCCAGTTCTTCAGGTATTACAAATTCGAATATCACCGCCAAGCTTGAAATCATCAACTCTGAAATGGAAACATTTTTTATATAGTTTTTTTGAGCGAATATTTCTCTAATTCATCGTTTATTTAGAAAAGGGACGGGTACATCGAAGTGTTCGTAGAGAATCAATTGGGATTTGCTGTGTGTAGGAATTATGTACTTAGCTCCTCTCACTTTCTTCTCTTTCCATAGAAGTTATGACAAAAATCATTTTACTTTTATTTTCGGATATATTGGTAAATAAAGAAGAGAAGCATATTGCTTAACTACGCGTATAAATTATTTTCGATGAAGATCTACATATCTACCTTAGCTGCTTAAAGTGCGATCTCTATCAATCAGCTTAAAATCATTATGGCCGTTCGGTGTTATTTTTTGTTTACAAATATATAATTATATATTTTCAATTTTCTCAGGTTACAGTACCAGTTCGACGAAACTTGAAGCATCCCAATTAGATTCGAAATCTGAATCGAATTCAGATTCTAAATTGGCCGACAGTATCAAGACAATTAATTCGAAAAATGTCGCCGTATCATCGTCCGAGAAAACCGCTGTTACAAACGAATAGAAAAATGTTTTGAATATTTCAAAAATAGCAACGACAATTCGTACGAAATGCCAATTCAGTCGATAAATGTTTCTTAATTGAACATTATTATGATCGCTTCTGTCCTCCCGTCTTACTGTTATATTAATTATTATTAGAGAGTATAACGAAGAATTTTCAATTTTATATTAATATTATATATCCTGTTTTTATTCTGCGTTGCTCGCCGCTGCCCTATTGTGTAATTTTACGTAGATTGTAACATCGCGTCGTACTACATTGTATTACCCGTCTTCGTTATCAAATATTTAGTCTCTCGGTTTAGAGTATTTTGTTTTTGTTTTTTCTCATAAAGTATCGTGCATCGATATCGTCGCGTTATCTGTGAAAAAAAAAAAAAAAAAAAAAAAACAAAAAAGGATAAATTTGAAATAACAATACGTATCTGTACTATTCAACTGACTCGTATGCATTTTAACGAGTAAAACAAATTAATTTTTTTTATTTCGAGTAGCCGGACGACAGTCGACTTCGTCCTTGTATTGTATAAGTGTTAATTGTGTATTTTGTGTGCGTGTGTACGTGTATGTATGTGTCGAGTAGTCTCTAAATCGCGTATCTATTACTAAATGAATCGATTATTATACTATATGCATTACATAAATATTCGTGTGTTTCATTGGCCCCTTAGTAAATTAATTAGAAGGCACGATGTGATTTTATTCTCAAACAGAGGAACGTTTTTAGCGAAATATTTATAGCTATCCGAGCACACTGAACGTATTTGTTGCTCTCTTTCTTTCTTAAAACTCTCTCAGTTGAATGGAATAAAATTCAATCTGTGGGCGCACTTGAATAAGTGCTTTTTAATCGTATATATCGATTAATGACGACATACACGTCGGTGTATTTAATTATTATCATGCATCGCGTGGAAAGAAAAAAAGAATTGAAATTGGTAGAAATTATGATGTACTTATTATGCGCGCGCATTTTTATGTAATTTGATTATGTATTTTTTTTTTTTTTTTTCGTATGTTTGTATCTTTCTTTTTTTGTATGTGGTGTGTTTAATCTATTTTTCTCTGTGTGTAGTAGTTCGTTGGTTTCTTCTAAATAATATATTATTTAAACAAAAAAATGAAAAGGGAATTACAAAATATACCTACGTAAGTACTTCGCTTAAGCATTAATGGATTTGTATTTTTCGTTTTTTTTTTTTTTTTTTTGTTGTCAGATTGCTATACTGTGTTTTTGTTAGATTGTTTCGCTCGCTTTTTAAATATCTTACATATTCTTTTCATCTCTTCTCTTTATATGCTTAAATTTGTATTTATTTATTATTTAGCTGTGTATTTCAGTTATATAAATTCGGACTTGTTCGGGAATTTTCTTCATTCGTTTTATTATGTAGAACGTTTTTTTTTTTCCTCTGTGTTAATTTATCGTATATATTCGAGTAATGTTGTGTAATTGAATATTCTAATATATCTGTCACTAATTTAAGTAGTGTTTCTTTTTTATCGTACTTGATTAGGTGAATTTATTTTTGGTTAGATCGATACAACTTATTCCTACGTATTACTGCGTATTGTTATTATACGTAGATTCAACCATCAGTTCATCGACTGACAGTTTAAAATCAAGTACCTACGTACATGAAACAAAAAAAAAACGAAGCTTCGGGTGTAGACGACCATATTCTATTAGAAATTTTTGTTTATTTAAAGTACTTACTTCAGACATGTTTCCAAAAATCAAAATGTGATAAGATTTAAAGCACTTAGGTAACTCATAACTGTCATTTTCCTACTACGTGATACTCTAAGGTATGTAAGGTGATACTGTTAACTTTCATCTTGAAATAATTTAATCTGTACTTATTTTTCACATCTATGTACGATCTATACTCGATATTGTATCATTACGTGTTTGACAAAATTCAATAAAATTGTTTTTAGTAAGTATATTTAATCCATATACATGAAATGTTTAACATCATACTAACGAGTAGCTGTGAAAATACTTCCAACGAATTCGAATTTCATTATTAATTTGATTTTAATTAATGTTAATATGAAAACAATTCAAACTAGAAAAATCAATTAGATGAAACAGTGCATTAAAACGTAAAGAAAGTTCTAGCTGAAGGAAAAATTAAATACTAATGTGATTCCACGTTCAAAATAATTCATTAGATTTGCTGTGTACGAAAACTTCTTTATTTCCATTTTTAATACTAGTATTTTCACATCCACTTGGTTCGTTTATTTACGATTAAAAAGCGCTTGCAGTGCCATCTCTTTTAAGAAAGAGAAAACTTTGTTCTGTTTTTATAAAATGAACCGAAATAATTTTACGATTTCAACGCTAGATAAATACGTAGCGCTATCTATCGGAATATTTGAGAAGTTTGCTGATTTTGCAGTGGTTGAATCCTTACCGCAAAGTTATCGCGAGTTTCTGACCATGTTAACTTTGCGGTAACGATTCGATCGCTACAAAAACAGCAAAACTTCACTAATGTTCCGATAGATAGCGCCACGTATTTATCTAGATTCTAAAACTCGATTTTTTTCAACACTGATTTTTAAAACCGGACAAAGTTTTGTATTTAGTTCAATAGGTAGCGTTTCATGTGGAGTTGAGTTATCATTCATATTGCATAATCTGTATTTTATGAGAATTTTTTATCTTCATTAAATGAATTTAAAAAGTTAACGTATTCTCGCCAGAATTATCGTTAAATTGTATTCATTATCATGCTATTCTCATCAATCAAATACGTATCAACTTAACCTATTAAAATGTGATTATTTTTGATCGTGATATTGTATTTTAGACATTTTCCTCGCTGTAAAATTCATATTCCTAACGACGAAATCATGATAGAACGTTTGTAAGAACTTGAATTTAATTAAGTTGCTTTTAAAAACCAGATGCTACATGAATTTTCGATGTTTCTATTCAAGATAATAGAATTTATATGATGTTTGTGTGATTAATAACACCTTTCTCGTTACGAATTCAATTATGTACTTTGTTGATTTTTTTTCAATAGGATTACTACAAATCGAAACCTGACCAACTTGGTGATTGATGTATAATTATGTGTCTCCTTGCTTTCTTACTATTTACATGCATTATTTACATTCAAAACTTTTTAACAATATTTACCTTCAAGAAGTACTAAAAATTTTTGTTTTATTTGTGGTACGCAAGTTGCTTTAGACGAAATTTCGTCGAGAAAGTGATTATTTTTTCCATCCTGATTCTCCAGACACAGAGAACAAATTCGTGTTGACCTTACCCACTTGGATGTATTAAAGGGGATGGCAGACGGTCGATTTCAGCGACTGAAGACTTATTTGAATTTAACGGGATGCATATTCCAATCCGTTATTACACTTATTATCCGTCCAGAACTAATCTTGCATGAGAAAAGGTACTCGTCATTAGAAATCATAACCAACCTGCTTGAAATATTTCTCATGATGATTAGATTATTGAAGATGTTAGTTTTAGACTTCAATAGAAGTAGAAATAATTACCTTACAATTGTCTATAAATTTTTGTCGATAACGTCGAAGAATAACACTACAAATGTGTATCTTATAACTTATAACTCGTTATACATAATCAGAACGATCGAATGAATCCTTCCATTTTTCCTAGAATACGCCATACGCACAACATTTTAACCAGTGATCACCAATCAGTTATGGTATACAATCATTAAGGTTTGTCATTCCACGATTTACATAATTATCCATCTTCTTTTAATGTGTATAGTATGTTCGTTGTTTAAACGCAACAAGTATAAAAGCTGATCTAGTAATTCAGAATTATTTGTCTAATTTTTAGATCTTCATCGTAATTCTGCTACGATACGAAGTTTTAATGAGGTACGAGTAAATTAATATTGAACACCCACTTACCTGTGTTTAGCCTGTTTACCAAGTTTGAAACCTTCATCTGTGGATAAGCTGTAAAAATAATAGCGTACAAACGTATCATAAAAATAACAAGTACAAGGCATGTAAAATACTTGAAAGTAAAACCTAATCACAATTACAAATGATATGGAATAAATTCAAGCGTATAAAATACTTAATACAAGTTACAAACATGCCGACGATAGTATGAGTAAATTATAAAAGGAAGTATAAAACAATATTGCACCTAGTATGTTCTTATACTATTCGTATTAAATAATTTAAAATAAGTACACGATACAAATATTAATACATTTCAAATTTGATCATTCTTATCACTGTACATTTCAAACTTACGATCGTAATTCTGAGTTACATTTACGGATGACGAATCGTAGAAAGCATTGTTGAAAATGTTGGGAAATCGACGATAGGAGCCGGTATTCACGCAAACAGTTTTTCTTATTTCAAATTACCGAACAGATAGTATGTTGGTATTTTACTTTTTTTAAAGAGTTATCCGATGTGTTGCATCTACAGAATGTTTTTGTACTTGTAAAAATATATTTGCATCAGTTACAGGTATTACTCTTTGTTTTATTTTATTGAATCGCGGACGGGAAGCAAAGCAATGTAGCCAGGTTCCTGGGCATCATGCTGGGTAGTGTAAGAACTGCTTACATTGTAGACTTTCACTAAATGAACTAGACAAGTACAACGTAGTAATGATGAACTCATTTTCTTCTGTGGTCCTTCTCCTTGTTTTCGGAAATCATATGCACTTCTACATTGTGCAGTGACTTTCAAACTACCTGAGTAAGGAAAAAATAATTTATTTATTTGAAATATTACTAAGTAAAGTATTCAGGCATATCATGATTTATTTAGGTGTATAACAATCATAAACGTTGAAATTATGTTGCATGCTGCCATCGTATCACAATCTTCATAAGTAATACAATCAAAAAATTAATAAACTCTATTTTTTACACATTCATAATTCTGTCTGTCGATGCTGCAAACATAGCCCAGCGGGACTAGCCAAGGGCTCGTCTTACGTGTGTGCGAACTGTGCCTGAACCTCGATACCGCAGCCCATCGAACTCGCATGCCTTTAAATCTCAATTCTCACTCTTAGAATAAGTTTTCTCAAACTGCTCGTTTTCATCTCAAAAGCTACACTACTCGTACATCTTTTGCCTGAAATAAAATGTAGTACATCGCCTTATTTATAGAAGCTAACGATGTGCGTCTTAAACTCACAATTCATCCAATGTATGAAAAATATCAAATTGTTAGAAAACTTACCTTTGTATTACTGGTAAAGGTTGGTTAGATTTTCTTTTAAATAACAATTTCTACAAATTACATAAACTAACGCTAATTTCATCATGTACCTGCATGAAAATCCATGAAATATTCTTGTAGGTACTTGCGAATACCATATACGAAGATTTGCATAGCTTACATATACCTACGTCTCTTGGCAAACGGTACCATTTTATTCCATCAAAACGAAGGTAAGTAATTCGTAGTTACTAGTAAGATACCGATACTAATTCTTCATATTGGTATTTATTCGTACTCATAACCGTGATTCTTTTCCTAGTTTCTCGAAATTATGTACATACTTTTGTCTTCTGTCAATACAAAACCACCTGTATAATGAAAAATATTATCAATTTACTTTTTAGTGTGTATTTGTACTTACTACTTATCATAGTTTTTTTTTGCAGTAAAAGTATTCTCCCCAGATTTCACCACCTATACGTATATGTTGTCGGGTGTTTAAAATATACATAATCGTTTCTTCAAAACATAAATATGTCTTTCAGCTGATCTGAAATGCATTGAATCACGTTGCATTATATCGCCTTCATTAGCATCACATTATAGATATCTGTTAGGATGTTAGTAAAAAGGTAATACAGTCGAAGTTTGATAAATTTCACTTTTCGCACTTATATACTTTTTTTTTTTTTTCGTCTATTCATGATCCTATAAACATAGTTCAACGAACCAGCGGCACCAGTGAACTAGCCAAGGGCTCGTCTTACGTGTGTGCGAACTGTGCCTGAACCCCGATACCGTAGCCCATCGAACTCTCGCACGCTTGTTCATCTCATTTCTCACTTAATCAGCAAACCCACCAAAACTTCTCGCTTTCCTTACTTTTAATTTTAACAGACATTTATGTTCAACCCATACGAAAAAAAATTACCCATCCCTTCATTATAATATGCGCAATCTGGGCGTATTGTAAGCATTTGTTCAAATTTAAAAAAAATTATGACGCTGAAAATTCAACGATCATTCGAAATCATTATTCAATAAGTAACAGGTTGATTAGCTAATTAAAAAAATATAAATTCTATATCTACACGAAAATTCAAAAAATATTCTCGAATTTCAATCGGTAAAAACGTACCTACTTTTCTTCTTCCTTCAGTTTAATAATAAATTCAATTGAATTGCTAAAAATGGATCAGATTCACTGAACTGAAAAAATAAGTATTTTACGTTGGTCTGTGTGGTTTCCAAAACGAAATATTGCAATGAAAGTCCGTAGTTTCTTGACAGGTTTCTATCGTAACGTAAACTAATGCCAATTTCAATAGCTGCGGAAAACCCTCTGAATATTTTGGGACCTGTGAAAACAAATATGCCTAAGTTACACACGAACGTTTTACTTCACACTTTCTTGGGGTATCCATACGATACAATTTATTTGACAAGCTTAGCTTATTTTGGCTTGACGCTAAAATCACTAATGCTTGGCCAGGAAAAAGCAGGAGTTTAATGATAAATTTTTAACATCGAATTGATGATACAATTGGCGATTTCATGAAACATAGCGTCATACTAAACTTTTTGCTCCTAACTGCTTTTGTAAATCGTTACGTACGGATACCCATTTTTTTAAAATTAAAACGATAATAGGCAGTTCTTAACTTCCCACTTTCTACGTACTAGCAAGATATCTTATATTAATTGAACTGGAAAAAACTTGTAATTGGTATTTTCGTTGTTGTGTGATCCTTTCTTTTTTGCTTCTCGAAATCATTTGCGTATATTTCAGCAGTCTGCAGTTATTGCCAAATCACCTGTACGATAAAAAATAATAATTAATTCAATTGAAATATAACTTAAGTAGGTATAAATATCATTGTGTATATTATTTATTAAAGATATGATTCTATTTTCATAAATTTTCCCTATTATTGACCTACCTACACTTTGTAAATTAATGATTTTGAAAACATACATCAAATCGAGTAGTTATAGCCTAAATTATTTCTGAAAAATGTGTGTTTCAAGTGTCGTAATTCAATTATCGAATATCTTTCTGGTATACTTATCAGCTTGTTCGTTGCTATTATAATCCTTAATTCTCGGCTTAAAAATTTACTAAATTTCATATTAATTTCCGATCTCTTCGTTACAACTTTCAATCAATCTCCATGCTACAAACATAGTTCAACGAACCAACGACACCAGTGAACTAGCCAAGGGCCCGTCTTATGTGTGTGCGAACTGTGCCTGAACCCTGATACCGTGGCCCATCGAACACGCACACCTTTGCCTATAAACCTCAAATATAACTATTACAGTAAACCTCTTTGCTATCATTACTTTCAACAGATATCTATTACTCGTATACACCTTCCATACCTAGAAAAAAAATACCAACTACCCCTTCGTAACAACCGACTACACGAAATTGCTATAATTAACCCAGCTAACACGTGAAAATATTAGGTATAATTAATAATATTTTACAGAAACCTTACTAATCATTGGAGATTATATCCATTTATAAGATCAACACGGATAATTAGCCAACTACGTAATTCAAATATTACTTCAAATTTATATTCGCGAAATTTCGCACTGAAATCCTCGACGATGTTCAGATCGACTCTGGTATCGGGATAAGAAATACTTGACGAAATAATGGACGAAAAAAACTAAAAGTCAAAAGAAAAAAGCCAAGTTGAGTGTGCATGAACATTAAACCGTTAATAGTTTACGAGTAAAATACACTTGTTAAGTATAACAAATCTAAAATTTGCTGATCATTTTCAAAATTACATAATATACCTATTGACTTGATAATACGAGTACAGGATTAATTTAATAAAAACGAAGTTATTGTGAAATAAACAATTTAACGTGAATTTAAAATACTCGTAATAAATATGTAACGAGGAGTTTAAAAAACAGTTCGAAAATTAGGTTTGGTCTAGGTAAAATGTACAAAGTGGTAAGTGCCCATTACCGCCATATGTATTTGCTTAATGGTAATATTAGTAGGCATAACTATCACATCAGTATACCAAAACAAGCAGTTATGAGTAAGCACGCAACAAAATAAAAATCTAATAGGTATGTGAAAATTTTTTTTGAAAATGCAATAAATATTTCAACGACGGAATGCATAAACTTTTAATGTGATATACTTCTAGCGTAAGGGTGAATTCTAAGCGAAAGTGTAGTGATATTTCATCAAATAAAATATATACGTAGGTCTAAGTACATATAATGGAAAATGTATTAAATATAATGTTTAAAAGTAACATCGTTGTACTCTGAACTAAAATGTACTAATTGAGCATATAAACTTACCCTCGTAAAATCTATTTTGTTTAAACGAAGTTCGGCAAAAATAATTCGTTGAAACACGTTTACTGAAATCTTTCGTTTTATTTTTCGTTTTCAACCGATACTTCTGATCTTAAGCTTGCCGCATATCATCAGCGCACGTAGATGGACTTCAAATAGTTTTAAATCAGCGAAGTTGACCGATCTTACAACGTATATGATGATTTCAATAATTTTCCTAAAGTGAAAATGTTTTTCATTAAAATATAACCTAAGAAATCTTAAATTAGAAATTAATATTAAAAAATTACTTATTGAAACAAAATGGCGATGAAACATTAGTGAATTTTACAATAATTCCGAAGTCTTTTCATTCTAAAAGACCTGCTTGTATATATTTTAAATACATAAAATTTTCATACTCAAATTGGTTACCAACATTCTAGTCCTTCGACGAAAAATTCATTTTTGAACTGGTGTCGTACTCGTTCATTACAAGGTAATCAAATATTTGCGCAAATATAGGCAAACAAAACAATACTCACTTAAAATAAGATAGAATAATTTTACACAAAATAACAGTTGTAAATATTGAAAGAAGTTTCTTCTGCTACCTTGCAAGTTATTTATTTATCAAAATCCAATCAAAAGGAGAAGCAGAACGAAGATATGCTGGAAATCATTAATTTTCAGTTTCAACCTAAATAACATAAATTATGGAGAGAGAAGTTGATCTTCCTTACTTTTGGTTTTTTTTTCAACTAAGAATTAATTTTTAATATTTGAATCAGTTGAAATCAAATTGTTACTTGAATTTTACGACGATGATTCAATACACGTTTATAAAAATGTCGTCGTTTGTCGTTTAAGGAGTTACAAATTAACTTACTATTTCGAAAAGTGAATTCAAATGTTCATCATCAAACAGTTCTAGATTAACAATTCAACTTTTCTCTACAGAATGAAAATAAAAATTAGTTACTTTTAAAGTATTCCCGGTATGATATCTAGTTGATTATTTCCTGTGAATAAAAACTTACTACAAACGATGTTTTCTGCTGTCAGTAAACTTTCTTTTCAGTATATACTCGTAAGCCTAGGGCGAGTTGTTTTTTTTTTATCTTTCGTACAATACGCGCGTATCTGAAACAAAAAAATTTAGCCAACACAATACGCTTAGCACTGATATTACACTAGTATAGCTTAACGCTGTTTTGAATTAATATTTTCAAATTGTTTCATTCAAAATGTACTGCATCCAGGTATTTAACATATATGGTTATATGTATGATAGAGAAATAAATAGGAAAAAACAATCTAATAGAATAGAACAAGAAGAAAATTTTGAACGAATTAACCATACCTAAGCAACGAGCAAAAGCATAAGTATTTTCCCAATTGTTCATCTATCAAACTACATAACACACAATGCACACAACACTACAAATAAATTTATACCCCAAGTTCTCTAATACTATTAGGAAATTCTTCATTTCTTAAAACTATAAAACCAAAAAATACAGAATACACTTTATTCATAAATAAATGAAGGTCGTCTTTTCATAAAAAATGTTGTTTGCATACCTGAAAAAATAATTTGCACAAAGAAGTTTTCTCTTTAATTTATTAATAGGTCGGGAAGTTCGCGTTGAATTGAAAATTGAGCTGACTTACATTTAGGAAATATGTTTCAAATTCTTGAAAGCTGGAAATAAATGCTCCTTTCTTGTTGAACTTATAGGTACTATTGAAAATCAAGCGAACATTCAGTTCTGAATGCGATTTGATGCTGTAAAATGGTACGTGAAAAATACGTTACTTACAGGCATAATTTTAATATACAGCTGAATTGAACTGAATAGAATAATTTTAAAAATCGTTCAAGTCGTACAAATGAAAAATTTTTACATAAATTCGCAATTTAACACGAACGTGAATACACGTTAGCATAGGTCATCATACATTGTACAACGTGCCATGTGTTACGCACAAACGAACTATTTTCATTACTCAACTTGCACGTTTTCGTGTAACGTAAATTATTTGAAAATTTCCCGAAATCAGTGTCGCCAATGCAACAACGTGTAATTGTCATACTAAAATTAACAAGAATTTAATATTTAAGTAAACAAAAATAAAACGGAATAAGATTCAATAATCATGATTTTGTACAATTATCAAGTTCAATGTAAAAAAATAACCGAATGGCATTCTATTTAATACCTGTGGTTCGCAATTTCGTTCTTAAGAGTAATACATTTCATGTAGTTCCGAAAATCAAAGAAGGTGAAAAGTAATAAAACACCTTTAAAATAAAATAATGCCGATTTGCATTGAAAAAGAACAAACAAGATTTCAGCACTAGTAGTTCGAAATTGAAAGTAATAATAACGCTAACAGATTGATTAATTATGAAATTATTCCAATATAATCGTAACACTTCATTTCATATACGATGTACATATTCGTACTTGATTATTACATATTATTATACTGTACATCTACGTACATAATAAATTATTATAACTCACCAGTCACCACAACGAGAAATATTCATAGATAACGTACAAAGCATGATTAGTGCTTATCCCAATTAATTTTTTGAGAAAATAACACTGAGTATAGTTTACGATATAATATTCTTTCCTTCATAGATCTGAGACAGATTTGAAGTTAAACAATTAAATATTATGTATCTAGGTTCATGACACCACACAAGAAATGTACGTACACAATCAAGAATAAAAATATAATCCTGCATTCAAAATAATGATGCGCAAAGAAGATGAATGATTACGAAAATATAATTACTTTTACGTTAGCGAGAATATTGACATTTTTGTAAGAATTTTATTTTAAAATAAGAAATATTTACAGGGAACTAACAAAGCACCGTGTACAATAGAGATAGACTGGTCGGCGCAAGACAACACGTGAATGAACAAATCTGAAAAATGCCGAATTTCAAAATTCAACACACGCACACATACAAGAAACAACAACAAGAAACACCAATACAGCAGAGCATAGTCAGACGATTTGATGATAAGCAGAATACGTGAACATACTCGAACGATATTTGAAAACAAAAAAATTTTAATTCAAACTGAAAATTTTATTTCATAATTGAAAAACATGCCAATAATATAGTAATTCAATGTAGTACTTAAGACTACATACCGAACTCCGAGAAAAATTTAAGCGCTTTATTAGCACATTCATGATCGTATACATACAATCATCATTTTTTTCTTGGTTGCTATAAAAATTGAAAAATGACACTACTTCCTATTACTCAACTCTTTTTCACTTCATAAACAAAGTTTATAATAATTTTTTATTTCTAGTTAATAAAAACAAAGCGTCATACTTCACTGCAAATCACTTTTTAATAATCCATTGTAGGTTGTGTTATTGAACGTTTGTTTTATTTGAGAAATAATAGGATGCACATGTTTTAAAATTTATTGGGAGACTAGTGGAGTGGACTAAAATAAACAATTGACTACTTGAAAATAGCATACCAAATGTAATTTTTCCTGATAATTTCATTTTCTTCAAAGGTGATTTAGGATTGTTCTTCCAGGTGAAGAATTGCTTCCATGCTCGAAAATATAATAGAAATACATGGTGAAATAAAAAAGAAAAATTATTAAATTTCGATAAAAAAAAGTGATTAATTGAAATTTATTGAAAGGAGAACAGAATGCGCGTTGGAGGCACAATAGCAATATGCTATCAAATTATGTAGGTATATTTGGTTGCATATTTCCACAAGCAGCAAGGAGAAATGAACTTACGTCAATCTACAGTAACCTGTAAATCTACGTATCTACTTAAGGGGGTGCTCTACATTGGAAAGTAGAATCAAACCCGGTTATAATAATTTATTATTATATTTGATTTTACTATTAAAGTAGTTTTTAATTTTATCTGCCCAATAGGGGGGGTGGACCCTTGAAAAGGTGATTTGGGGACATGGTCGACGGATTTAGGCTG
>FIZR01026435.1:0-18399 GCA_900060175.1 Ferrisia virgata
CGACATTGAAGGAAATGCATCAGCTTGATTTTGTCCGATTTTGGATATATTGTTGGGGGGGGGGGGATGACCTACAGTCCTACAAACAAAAATTTTTGCCATAAAATTTTCCCTTATTTAATGCTAATTTTACTGAACTAAAAGTGTAAGCCTTACAGGCTTTTTCGTTTTTTTTTTCAATTTTTTTTTAAATGTAGATTGAAATGACATTTTTATTAGTTTGCATCCATGAAAACCAAAATTGACAATTTTTGAACGTGTTTTTTACTTTTTTATTTTCTTTTAGCTGTAAAATAATATTTAAAATAATTTTTTTCATGATTGAGAAGCCTTAGCTTTCTTTACATTTTTTAAAGATCTCTTTTTTCATTTGATTTTTTGAGGTGTAAATTGGCAATTTGAATGATTTTTTTTATCAAACTTTTTTTTTGGAGTTTTTTTTTTTTTTTAACAATAAAATGTCATTTTAAACAATTTTTTCATCAATTTTTCAGCCCGATGTTCTATGTCATACTGTCAGTGAAAATAGTGCTATCACAATGTATCGACCTTTGGTTGCCGAAGGGATAGGCAAGAAAATATCAACAAAATCCGTTTTGGGGTCTTAGAAGACCATTACGTCCATTTTTGATCATGTTAGATATTTATTCCCCCCCCCCCCAACTTTTATTCCCCCCCCCCCCAACTAAAAATTATTTGCTCAGCTCGATATCGACCAAAAACGATCGAATTTGGGAAATACGCATAGATTGGCGGCAAATTTAATATTCTGGAGTGGGGTTGTACTCGGGTCAAAATTCAGTTATGCCCAAATTTGGGAGAGGAGATGCGGAGGGGCTAAAACCGCGAAAAATGTTCCTTGTTAAGGCAATCGGTAGACAATTGAAAGTTGTATACCATATCCAAAAATCAGTCCCCTACGTCAATCAGGAGAGGAAATGTGCTCAGTTTCCCCGCTTTGGTATTGAAAAAAGGCTGTTCTTCCTCTATCCCCGTTCCAATATGAGAAATGTGCCTGTAAGATGTTTCGACTTTTCAAGCTCATTTCATCCCCTTCCTCCAACCCTGGAGCTCATTCCGGAAATGTAGTTTTTTGGTCGGTTTTTCTTATTTTTTGAGTTTGTTCCTCGCATTAACTCCTCTTCAACTTGATCTAGTGCATTGAAATTTGGTATACTGATTTAGTATAGGTTTTGGACGTGCCATTTAGTAGTTTCAACTATTTATTCCAATATCTACCTTTACCCTGTTAAAGAAAAAACATCGTAGAACGCTCCTTTTTTTATTCCATAAGAAGGGCAATTCGAATATCTTCTTAATTCATGATCATCAGGCTCACAAAGCATCTTAAGGCGATACTTTTATTACTTTTTAGTGCTTAAGAGATTTTTTTACAATTTTTCAGATTTTTTTACTGGGAAATGAATTTTTAATTTTTTTTTGTAATTAAAATTTACATTTTTTAAATAGTTTTTTTTTGCGTTTTTGAGTTTTATTTAAAATGATTTTACATCTTTTGACCCATGAATTGGCATTTTAAACGATTACTCTTAACTTTTTTTTGCTCAGAATGCAAAAAATTTATACTTATTAGTAATTTTTTCAATTTTTTACTTTTTTCGAGCTGATGTGGATTAATGTAGGTTGTATTTTTAGTTGATTTTGGCGATGACGAGAAAGAAGAGTGGATAGACCTGGATTTCATTTTAGCAAAAAATTTGCGTTTTTAAATGTTTTATTGTTTTTCATATTCACTTTTTTTTAGCAGTGATAATTACTATTTGGTATTTTGGTTCAATTTTCTCATATTTTTACAGCCTCACGTTTTTTAAATAGTTTTTTTTTATTGTTTTCAAATTTTGTTTTCATTTTTCAAACTTTTTTAACCGTACAGTGACATTTTGATTTATTTTGTTCATGGTTTGTAAAATTTACTTTTTATTTTTTTTGAATATTTTTAATAGTATTTTTGGGGATTTTTCTCGTCTTTTCACATCTTTCCAGTAGAATTTTCCATTTTTTTTTTTTTTGAATTTGCACTGCTTTCAGTTATGATATTTTGGTATCTATAACCGAAGTAATGTGTAAGATCGTAACCGTCATTCAAGTTGCCTCATAACGTTAAATTTTCAATCTTTCGTTGGCACCAGCGAGCGCCTACTTCAATGCTCATAAGTCTATGGAAACGTTATGGTTCACTTTGCTTACGAGCGTCCGCGCCCCTGAATAATGGTAATCGAATAAGTTACAGCGAAGAAGTCAGCTTCACGTAGAACGTAGGTAACATCTTCGTCTATATCACATAATATGAGTAGGTTTTTGTAAAATATACATGAAAATTTCACATGTAGAGTGGGCGTATTAATAAACACTGTTATTATTACAGCAGCGTTGTTGGAATATATAGAGGTACGATTGAGCTGGTGAAGAAGACAGGAGGTTAAGGGAGGTTAAAATATGAGCCTAGCCTGGTTCGGTGGCGATGCGGCGCGGTACGCCGGCGAGCAGCAAAATTCTTAAATTATTTCGGAATTTTTATAGTACCACGTAGTAAAAATATTTTCATGCTGTTGGTTAATGAAACCCTCATTTTTATTAAGTTGGCTCTTTTTTTTTTTTTCGTATTTTTTTTTTCGTTCCTTTTTGAAACATCGTTATAAACTTTTTCATTGTTATTTAGCTTTGCAGGAAATTAAATAAAAGGGTAAAGGGGTAAAAAAAAAGTATACGTGCCTGAAAAATATATACAGCCTAGTCGTTTTTTAATGTTGATAAAAAAATTAATATTTGATGTTGAATGGTATCGTACACTTTACGTTGGTTGTGAGATTTGATGGTCTGTGTATAGCATTTCATTTGTACATGTGTTTGTTTGTTCGTTTTGTTTTGTATTTTTTTTCCTTCGTATACCTAACAAACGAAAAAATTATTTAGGCTGTATTTTCATGGCGTGTAGATATTTTGCTAAGTTTAAATTAATTATTCTAATTTTATGCGCTAGCGAGTATCAGACCAGTGTTGTATATGTATACGTATGTATGGCAAGGTATACTTAAAGCAGAACAAACTGCTGTGGCGGGTATCGTCGAGCGGAACAAACATTTTATGATATTCGCTATAGGTTTAGGCATATAGAAAAATTTATCGCAATAATGACAACTACTGTACTCATATGATAAATATATGAAAAGTAGTGTAATAGATTTGCAGGCGAAATCGTCGTGCTGACGGGGGGGGGGGGGGGGGGGGGGGGGGGGGGTGGAGCCGAAGCATCGAAATGTGATGCTTTTTCAGCTCGATTATCATAAACCAAAGAAGATATGCGAACTGTTCATTCGTGGAATTTAAACAGGAACGTTCTGTGAGTTTTTTTTTTTTCTGTAGCGAATAGCTATAAATCAACGTAAAGCATATCTAGGATCTCTACAGAATCTGCATACCAAATTTCAACTTTTTATCTCAATTTGGAGGAGAGATATACGCGGGAAGAAATCAAAAAATAAGAAAAACTGCTCATAAAACCATTATATCGTTACTGCGAGGGAGTGTAAAGAGGCTGGAAAAGTTGAAACTCCAAAATGCACATCTGAGATCCGTACTACATTTACACCCTGAATTTCAACCTCATAGCTCAATTTGGAGAAGAGATAAGCGTGGGGCAAATTCAAAAAGTAAGAAAAACCTACCTACAAAACAATATTTTTGGGATTGTGAAGGGGGGCACCGGGTGTTGAAAATTCGAAATCCACAAAAAGCATATCTCTAAATCTACACGATAAATTTCAACTTCCCACCTCAATTGGGAGAGAAGTTAAGCCTGGCAAAAGATCAAAAAATAATAAAAACTGGATAAAAAAATACTTTTTTGGTGCTGCGAGGGGGTGCAATGGGGCTGAAAAGTTGAAACTTCCAAAAAGCACATCTATATGCCAAATTTGAACCACCTAGCTTAATTCTAAGAGGACATATGCGTGAGACAAACTCCAAAAATAATAAAAACATACCTAAAAACGACCTTTTCAAGATTGTGAGGAGGTAGCAATGGAATTGAAAATTTTAAATCCGCAAAAGACACATCTGAGACCTCCGATAAATGCGCATTCCAAATTCAAAACTCCTAGTTCAATTTGGAAGTGAGTTATGCGGTGGGATAAAGTGACAAACTCAAAAAAATCAACAAAAATCTGGTAAGAAAACTACTTTTTTTAGGCTATGAGGGAGTGTAATGAGCCCGGAAAATTGAAATCCTCAAAAGGTATCTCTGTGACTTGTATTAAATTTACCTCCTAGTTCAATTTGGAGAGGTCAAAATATAAGAAAAACCTATCTAAAACCCACCTTTTTGAGATTCTGAGGGGCAGCTATAGAATTGGAAATTTGAAATTCGCAAAAAGTACATGTAAGGCCTTCGCTAAATCTACATGATAAATTTCAACCTCCCAGCTCAATTCGGAGCTGAGTTATGCGTGATGAGAACTCAAAAAATCAGAAAAACTGCTCTAAAAATTATTTTTTCAGGGCTGTGAGGGAGTATAATGGCCTCGAAAAGTTGTAATCCTAAAAACGTACCTATGCGGCTCGTTCTAAATTTACATAACGAATTTCAGCCTCCTCGCTCAATTTGAAGGTGAGTTATGCTTGTTGCAAACTCAAAAAGTAAGAAGAGCCGTCTAAAAAACTACATTTTCGGGACTGTGAAAGTATGTAATGACGCTGAAAAGTTGAAAGTTCAAAAAAAACACAACATTTCAGACCTCTGCTAAATCTATATGTCAAATTTCAACCTATTAGCTCAATTTTGAGGCGAGATACGCCTCAGGCAAACTTTAAAAATGAGAAAAAACCACGTACTAAATCTACATGCCAAATTTCAACCTCCTAGCTCAATTTTGAAGGGGAGACATGCGTAAGACAAACTCCAAAAAAAAGAAGAAAAAATGCCTAAAAACCATTATTTTTGGTCTTGGAGGGGGAGGGGAGAGGTTTACATTGGTGCTGAAAAGTTGAAATCCTCAAAAGGCACAAGCAGGACTTTTATAAGCGTATATGCTAAATTTCAATCCCCTAACTTAATTTGGAGGGGAGATACGGATGGAAAAGCCTTTTTTCAAGATCCAAAAGGGGTAGAACTTCGATATCTGTCTTCCTAATTGAGTTAGGAAGCTGATTTTTGGATATGTTATACAACTATTGATCTTCTTTCGATTAATTTAATAACTAATCATTTTTGCCATTTCTGCTCCTCAGCACCCCTTCCCTCAAATTTAGGTATAATTTTCACCACAAAACGAAGCTTGATATCCAACTTTGACCGATCTTCTAGGTTCGAATCAAGCTGAGTAAATGATTTTTAGCGAGGGGGAGAGGATAATAAAAATAAATAAATACTTGGAACTTTTTGCAAGCAAAGAGTAAACATCGAAAGAATGTAAGTTTTTATATTTTAAATGTTATTGGTACAATTTTTATTCTTTTTTTTATTTAATACTTGTCAGCTGGAAAATTTTCTTCTATATTTTTAACAAAATTGGGTAATTTTCTTTTACTGCTGAAGTTAATTTAGAGTCGTAGTCAACTTCTTATCATCATCAGTAGGTCTCAGTCGCTTACGACCATATTGCACCTAAAAGAGCACACCATCTGTCACGATCCTGTGCCTATGAAGCAGCTCTTACCACAGAGCTCATTCGTGCTTTGATGATGTCAGACCACTGGTCGGAGATCTTCCTCTCCCTCTTTCTGCAGGAGCTTTACCAAGGAGAATGTCTTTTTCGAGATTTCCAACTTCTGTCCTGGTCACATGACCAAAATACCCTAGAATGCGTCTCTTGCATAAAATACTTAGCCTGACTGGCTCCTGTATTTCGTTGACGATTGAAATGTTGGTTTGTCGCGCTGTCAAGAGTATCCTCAGCATCCTTCGCCAGATCCACATCTCAAAGGCATCGATTCTTCTTTTATCATCTGCCTTTAATGTCCATGTTTCCGCGCCATATAGGCAAACAGAAAAAACAAGTGATTGTATTAGTCTCTTCCGTGTCTTTCTGGAGATTTTGTTATTACATGTGACATTGCGTAGTCTGGTCATAGCTGATTTGCTCAGAGCGATCCGGCGTCGTATTTCTGCCGACGAGCCTCCATCTGCTTTGATGATGGAGCCTAAGTATACGAAAGCGTTGACCTTTTCGTATTCGCTCAGAGCTGTAGAAATTGGAAGACACTTGGCTCCATCCACCACCATGACTTTCGTTTTCCATGCATTAATACGAAGTCCATGTTTTTCGCTGGCCATCTTCACCAGGTTGACAGCGATTAAGGTGACATCATCTGCATATTGCAGATCAGAGATTCTTCTTCCTCCAATAGAAATACCACCAGTTCAATGTTCAAGAGCCTCGCGAATTATATGCTCACCATAGATGTTGAATAACTGCGGGGACAATACGCATCCTTGACGCACCCCCTGCTCCGTCTGAAAAGCTTCAGATTCTTCACCATCAACTCTCACCACCATAGAATTGAACTGATATAGGGACTCCACCAAATCTACTATATGAGCCGGGAGTCCTATTTCTCTTAAAACTTTAAACAGCTTCTTCCAATTCACGTAGTCAAAGGCTTTGGCGTAATCTATGAAACACATCACCAACTGCTTATGGCTCAACTCTAAACATCGTTAATGTTCCTCAAAATTTCAACTTGAAATCTGAAAATCAATCCAGAGTTAAAGTCAATTGTTGGCGGGTCAATGAATGACGATATTTCAACTTAAAACCATAGAATCGATTTAAGGTCAAGGTCCACTGTTTTGAAGAGTCTACTTCAAACATCTCTAATTTTCCCCCAACATTTTAACTTGAAATCATAAAATCAATCCTTTATGAAATTAAGTCCACTAATGTCATTCCAAGCCATAAAAATCCGTCCACTGATGTCAGTCCTCAACGTTATTATATCTCATTCGATGTTATACCTGACGTGACCAAGAACGATCTCAATGATCTCTTAAGGGCGCAATACAAATTATGTTGATTCGCCCCTCCCCCTCCTGCATCCAACGTGGATCGACAGTCTGTAATACGCTGGTTTTCATTGGCTGTATGGCATAGAAAATCAGGCTGAGGAAAAAAAAAAACCAACGACGATGATAGATGAACAATGACGCGAGTGTTATGACTAACTGCCTATTTGAGAACGTACATAGGCAGCGTCAACTACGAGCGATATTATAATCCACGCGAAATACGTATGGTCGACTCAATCAATATACCCACGTACCTGCTTCCGATGGCCTGTTTGTATAGCACGAGATAGGCATCGCGAAACAGACACGGTCGATTCGCAGTAGATAGGTAATAGGTACCTATCAGATAGATGGGTGTAGAAAAAAGATATTTCTGAAATCGGATTTTCGATATCGAGATGTTCGAGCTAAAGAGGAAACGTGTCCGTTGGGATGAAGCGAACTGTACCACGATATGATAATACGAAGCTGCTCTGGGCGTACGGAGTAAGGAAAAGCCGGAAAAACAGGCGGGCGAATCGCATTAAAAACCCCTGACACGAATTTCGAAAATAAAAAAAAATAAAATAACGAGGATAAGGCGACTCTATATACGGCGCTGGTTGGTGAGAGTTAAGAAATGAACTATATGCGAAAATTTGATAGAAAAATGAAAGGTGTGAAAGAAAAATGATGTGAGATTGGGTTTTTGGGCGAATGTGTCTGATGTATTTTTAAGGGTAAAGACAGTCGATAGCCTCTAGCTTAGATGGAAATAGTACAGCGAAGGATTTAGCCTTTTTGCTAGGTATAGATAGGTTAGGTAGCTTGTATAATGTTTGCAGAAGATGTAGTGTGAATTGGGCTGCTATAATATTAGATTCGTCAATAATGAATATCAAAATAATCGCCGTGTAGCTTGGATTGAAGCTCGTACGTACATGTAGATGAAGAGAAATAGAATTAATCGAGCAACAGAAAAGAAGAATTTAAAAAATGACGAAATACAAAAAAAAAAAATAATAATAAAATAAGAAAAACAAAAATGTAAATTGAGTTGGTAGTTTTCCAAAATATTTTCTTACGCGGCCATAGATACATATATATGTATGTATAATATGCAGATGATATTGAAACAAAACCATCGTGTAACGATATCTAAAGTACTTAATGCTTATCACTGCGTATACGAAGATTCGATTGTATGTATTTTTATATGTAGGTATATTGATTATACGTGTACTGTTCGTGTTCACGTAAACTGACTTCGATAGTGTTTAATTTTAGCGTGTAATTTAAAAATTCCCGACTGTTTTTTTTTCTTCTTTTTTTTTTTTCCTCTACACTATTTAGTCGCAAAGGTCGAACAAGTAGGGAGGAGCGGTTTTTTAAATTAATTTCTACTCGACGGACATGGGTTCGAAGAGATGTTCAATAGAAGTAATGGTCACAACGGTTCCGGTAATATTGGCATTTTTCATTTCTATTTTATTTATTTATTTATTTATTTATTTTTTGCTATACCACAAGGCAACGGGTCGAGCCAAGAAGAAATTGATTAAATGGTTGATTTCATCCGTCGACGACGGGACGAAATACTATTCCAGAGGTTTATTTTTGTTGTTGTTATTATTATTATTTTTTTGCTCAAATTTTGCTACTAGAGTATGATAGATTGAGCTGTTTTCTTTTTTTTTCGGGAATGATGCGATTTAATCGAAAATTGTAGTTTGTGTATTTTTTTTTTCATTTTTTCGAATTTCAAGTTTTGTTCGAAGTATATATAAGATTTATACTGGGATTATTATTATTTTTTTTTGTTTCTCGTTTTTGTAGTAGAAGAATTACATAGATCGTTCGAGTGAGTATGAGAGAGAGAGCAAGAGAGAGAAAAGAAGAGGAAAAAATTTCATAAATGTGAACTGACGCCATGTTTCGTTGAACTTCGCGAGCATATTGAGACGAGCGACGTCGTCGGTTGGTTTGTTATAGTTAAACTTCTTATAGTATACGAGTACGTAGGTGGAGAGAGGTACGAGTTTACTCGTCGTGTGTACGCCAAAAAGGGATGTTGAAGATGTCTGTCGCACTTTGAATGTAATTTTGAAAAGTTTTTTGAAACGAGGTAATATGTCGTTACTCCATTAAGCTAATTTCTGGATAATTTCGGATATTTTAAAAAGAAATTAAAAAGTAAAGTTTTTTTTACGAAAGTTTTTTTTTTTTTTTCTTGATGGAAAAAATAATCAGGTTTGCTGCTACGTTGCTGGGTTTCCTCGCTTTTTTATTATATTCGACGTAGGTATTTATTTTTTAGTCTTTGATGGGGCTATTTTTTTATTCATTTTTTTTTTTCAACGAGCATTTTACTTCGTTCGTATTACTACGACGACGACAACGACGACAACGACGACGAGGGTTTTTTTTTTTTTTCATCGTGGCTGAAAATTGCTCTATAATTTGGTTTAATTTCAAAGGATTCGTGGGTCATATAGGCTCTAGAAGATGTATGGATGCATGCTGTAGAAATGAACTTTGGAGGGCTCTACGGAGCAAATTTAGCTTCTTCGGGTGATATTTATCGCAGAGATTTTTTTATTATATCTAAGTAAATTAATACACAGCAGATGGATGAATTTGTACTCGCTACTCAGTGTGTTTATCATTAGGTTATCCACCTGTTTTGTGAAATGCTTTGTTAAGGACGGTGTGCGGGTGGGGAGGGGGGAGAATACGTTACAAAATTTTCTAGCTGAATGCATGCAGTAAGGGGAAATTTATTTTTAAGTGTTGGAAAAATGAAAAAAAAAAAAAAAAAATGTTTATAAGAAATTCGAAAATAATTGAGGAATGCCAATTAATTCACCCATATTAGTGAAAAATGGGCAACCTGATATTTGGTCTAAAAAATGCAAAAGTGAAATATTACAATTTGAAAAAAAATTTGTTGTAGGGAGATGAAAAAAATATCACATTTATGAATGAATAAAGCGATATTTTTCTGTTTTAGCCCCATTTTTTCTAAAACTATCCAACCAATTTTCATTTCTTCTTATTTTATATTGTTCAGGCGAATTTTCTCTATAATTTGATCGAAGGATTTGTGACAAACTTTGAAAGAATTGGTGGAATTTTTGGAATAAATTTGGAATTTCCCCGAACATGTATCATCAAAAGAAGGTTGTGGTATTCCTGAATCAAAATGTAAAAAAATGAACTTCGTTGATCAAGGAATAAATGACGCATAAATCAGGAACCCAGTTTATCTTTGCATAAAAGTTATATTTTTTTCCTCTCTCAAAAACATTCGTTAAGATTTATGCATGGGTAATATTTTTTTTCTTCATGACCTGTATGCATTTTTTGGATCAAAATATCAAGTTGCCTATTTTTTACAAATATAAATAAATTAATTCGGATTCCTCAATTTTTTTCGAATTTCTTTTTATTAGTTTTTTTTTTCAGTTTTCCATCCCTTGGATTTTTTCCTACTGCATTCATTCAGCTAGAAAATTGTGTAATTACCCCTTCTCCCGTCTTAAAATTGGGTTAAATTTTCATTTTTAATGTGTTTCAGAGAAGGACATCGTTTAAATTTGGTTAAATTGTCATATTTTAATTTATAGATAAGTTTTTTTTTATTCTATGTATTGTATTGTAGTTTCATATTGAAAATGTGTTGGTGCATTAGAATGAAAATTTTATGTGTGAATGGCTGAATCGTGAACGTAAATTTTTAATATTTTGTATTCGTTTGTTTCGTGAATGACTTGATTTTAAATAATGTAAGAGAAATTACCCTAAATTCAATTTTTTTTTTCCTAAATTCTACATGTGTATATATTTCTTTTGTGCTTTTTCGTACACCACTTCATCGTAATGGAGTAATGATAATAAAAAGTTTGTACTAATGTTTCCTTCGAACATGCTGAAAATTAATTAGGTGTAATCAATATTTATTACATATTTAGTACATAAACAATTCTAGATAGAAATGATTTACGAATAATTTGCCAGGGATTGATTACTTAGCTTACAGTTGTATAGCAATGGCGGGCATTTTAATTTATTTTTCACTGTAGAAAATGTGAAAAAATCGCGATGCTTCGTTTTGAAAATGATTTTAATAGGATTTTTTGTGATGGAAAACTAAATTTTTTCCTTAATAGCAACTCATTTGCAACATTGTTACCCTGATTTTCTATGTCATATTGTCGATAAAAACCAGGCTATTGAAGTCTATCAACCTATGCCCAGTGAGAGGTGGGATATTAACAAAATCCGTTTTAGGATTTTAGAAGACCATTACGACCATTTTTGGCCGTGTCAGATATTTAATTTTTTATCCCTCTCCCCCCTCCCCTCAAAGGCTGAAATAATTTACTCTGCTCAGTACTGACCAAAATCGCTCCAATTCGGCAAACAGGTTCAGTTTGATGACTTATTAGACGTATACAAAAGGGGACGACCTTGTATCAAAATTCAGTTACGTCCAACTTTGGGGGAGGGGTTGCTGAGGGCCTAAAACCACAAAAATGATTTCTTTTTGAGCCAATCGATAGAGAATTCAAAGTTGTTTATTATATTCAAAATTCAGCCTCCTGGGTTAATTAGGAGGTGATATACAAAGATTTTACCTTTTTTGACCTTGAAAATAGCCTGTTTCTCCTCTATTGTCTCTTCAAATTGAGCTAGGAAGTTGAAATTTGATATGTAGACTTTGGAAAAACAGGTGGAAATTAATCGAAAATATGAACAAATTGTTGAAAGTCAACGAAAATTGACCGAAAATTACGACAAAATATTGAAAATTTCCCTGAAATTTGGAAAATTTTGTTAAAAGCTATTGAAAATTGAGTAAAAAATTAACAGAATTAGGCAAAAAAATGCTGAAAATTGGATAAAAATGCAGATTTACTCGCGATTTTTAGTCAATTTTCGATGATTTTCAATGATTTTTTCATGGTTTTTGATCAATTTTCTTGCACTTGTTAACCATTTTTGTCAAATTTTTACTCAAGTTTCAATAATTTTTAAACATTTTTGGTCAAAAAATGACATTAGGTATTGAGAATAAAAGGGCCATTTAATCAAATAACTGATGTCCTGCATTCATATACGGGGGTGGGGGCGTTTTTCAAAAAATTTCCTTCGTATTTTTTCAAAAAATCGTGGAAAAACGTAAAATGTGACATTTTTTAAAAACACCTAAAAAAAGTGGTAATTGTGAAAACTTGGTAGCAACGGCTGTTTTAAGTTTAAATATGTGTAATAATTTTACTTTTTAAAAAATTTTCAAAAAAATTTTTTTTCGATTTTTTGAAAATTTTTGAAGTCGAAGTCAGTTTTGCAAATTGAAGAGATTGGGATGGTGACTGAAATTTTTACCACATCATTTTGAGGTCATTTCGCAACTACTGTGACCCCACCATTTTCAGATTTTCAAAAAAAAAGAAATTAGTTCACCCCCCTCTCCCGTTCACTGTCTAGGTATGCAGAAGGAGAATTCAGCCCGCGTGTCCACGAACGTTGGCCGCTAGCTCTCGCGACACGATGGAAACATCACGCGGAACATCACGTTAGCGCATAACGCCTTCCTTTCAAGCTCGTTTTAAAGTGTTTTAATTGATTTTTGAAAAAAATATGTAATAACTTTTTTTATTGCAAATTTGACCAGCTACATTTTTTTATTCAAACTTTTTTCTCTATCACGTTCCGGAACACAGTTAGTCTAAATTATTGGTAAAAGAATCTGTTTTTGGAGCATAAATGGAGATATAAGCGGAGAGAAGCACCAGTCCGATTTTGTCCAATTTTGGATATATTGTTCAGGAGGTGCTGATCTACAATCCTTCGAAAAAAAATGTTGACCGTAAATTTTTCCATTATTTCGTCACTTTTTGCGTTAATTTGATGGGACTAATTTTACGTTTCGTGTTTTTTTGACTTGGCAAAATATTTTTGGGAGGTTTCTTAACGCTCTGCTTTCATCTTCGTACTATCCGAGTTTCATCGGAATCAAAAAACTTCAGCTTCACTGGTAAAACGGTCAAGTATACCTACAGAATTTCGTGTTTCTAGAGCTCTACTGTTTTTTTTTTCTCGTTTATTTCTATATGATGTAAATTGCTGGTTAAAATAAGTCGACACATAGCATGGTTGATGGTCGATATGACACTGCTGATAGGTATGTTAAGGTACATTCAAAGCAATATGGCTGGGATAGAGGCTTACAGAGTAATCAGCCAGAAACTAGCATATAAAGGTGGTCTGTGTAGTTGATTATGTGCATTATTTATGCTGGTTTGAATGCTGAATGCAAAAGCATTTGTAGTAATAATACTTGATGTAAGCGATATAATTATATACTAAATACAGAGTTGGAAAATAAGTAAGTACCTGAAGTTTATATGATTCAGAAACGATGAAAATAAGTAATAAAACAAAACAAAAGTGAATAGAAGTAAAAGTTGTGTGTGAATAAGATATTACTTAATCTAACTTTTCCCAAGTATTTTTCTCGGTCTGGTATGTCTGGTTAGTACTCGGAAGGGCTAAAAAATAAGGTTACAAGTATAATTTACCCTTTTGAACACGAACGTGTATATTTTTGCTGGATTAAAGGGAATATACGTACACTAAACACATTAGTAAATCGGTCATCTTTCGAACATTGAGTAATATTACGATTGCACTGTGTTAAATTGGAGTTTTACACTTTGTGGAGTTTAAGCGGATGTCAGTGTTCGTATTATGTTAATTTTTTCCCAACCAAAAACACCATTATGGCCGATTTTTAGGGTGAAAAAGTTTCCGCTTTGTGCATTCGTATGTACGATACAAGCGAGACACCTTTATCAGTGCTTTAATATTTATGTTTTTTTTTTTTTTTTAATGGTATGTGGTATAATATTGAATCGAATACGTATCGATGTATAGAATTTAAGTTGTACAGATAATATTATTATCTGTTGCTGAGTGTTTTTCTTTCATTTTATATATTTCTTTCTTAAGGGGAAACAGTTGTTTTTAATTTGTAAGGTTTGTTGGATTTTTCCGCTCATCTTTATCTTGAGAGAAAGTTTTTTTTTTTCAAAATGGGGTATGCGTTTTCTCAAATTAACGTCTAGTAAGACAAAAAATGAAACACTGTAAAAGTATAAAATGCTTTGTCGCTGCTGTTAGGTGAAGAGTTCGAGATTAATGAGAGACATTATCAACGCATATGGTTCATATGATTTGTAATATTGCTATCAATAATGATGATATGGTGAAATTTTTTCTCGGCTTTCGTAACATGTCTCAAAAAAGCGTTTCCATAAGTGCAATCGATATTTGTACAATTGTATGTGACGTGTCGTAGTATCTATCAATTTTCAGCAGATGTAGTAGTGAAGGGTGGGGGGGGAGGTCATCAATGAACTCCATTTCACGGTCCTAGCAATAGTTATTTTAGTAATTCTCCCCTGCCCCCCTCATACACTAAAATCGTTTACTCGTTTCGATACGATATACCAACTCAAATCATTAAAATTCGGCCAGCCGGCTTTAACTGGTGGCAGATTAAATATATCTGAATGGGGATGACTTTGATTTAAAATTCAAGAACGCCATAAATTCGGGACATGGATGGGAAGACACAAAATTGGGGAAATTTTTTTGCTCCAATTTAAGCTAATTGGTAGATGATGAGGAGTTGTAGGTAGCGAAATGACCTCAAAAGGATATAGTAAAACTTTCAGCCTTTAACTCGATTTTTTAAACTTGTAAAACTCGTTTTAAATTCGAAAATTTTCAAAAATGAAATTATCATGCATCATTAACGCGGAGATTTCATTACCCCTTATTTAAGAGGTTTTTAAAATTGTCCCTTTTTGCGTGTTTTCACAATTTTTTGAAAAACTATGAAGGAAATTTTTTTTTCAAGAAACGTCCCCCTGAAATGGTTGTAGGATATCGATTTTAGATGATAAAGTGTAATATTTCAACTTTACCCCCTCCCCCTTCTACATGTAATTTTCCGGAGCACTCAAAAATTATCATTTTTTTCTACTTTATGCCAAAATGTTTAAGCTGAGTATTTCATTTTTGATCAAAAATTGGCGATGAAAGATGATTATAAAATATTTTTGCACTTTATGTCAATATGTCCAAGTTGAATAAATATGGAAAAAAAATATAGAAAAATAAATGAATATAAAAATAAAAAAAATTAAATATGATTATGAGTGATTTTTGCATTTTATGTAAAAATGTTGACATTGATGTGTAATTAAAAAAAATTAAAAATTAAAAAAATTAAAAAGTTGTAAAAATTGAAAAATTGAAAAATTCACTAAAAAATTAAAAAGTTTTTGCGTTACTTTTTTGGCGTTACATTTTTGATTGTTAACATGGATATGTCTTAAGCGTGAGAACTTTTGATAAAACTCACAAAGAAAAATGAGCATGTCCAATTCTTGGACTTTATGTTAAAATGTCTGAGTTAAATATTTGATTTTAGATTTGAAGTTTTTGATCGAAAACTCGCGATGAAAGGTGATTATAAAAGATTTTTGTACTTTATGTTGAAATGTTGACATGGCGTACGTTTTTGATATTCACATGGATATGTCTTGAGCCTGGGGGGTCATTATGTGGAAGTGTTACGTTTTCGGTATGATATTTTCGATTTTTGGATTTTATGTTTAAATGATACGGATACGTCTTAAGGGTGAGAATGTTCGATAAAACTCACAATGGAAGGTGAGTATGGCTGATTTTTGGACTTCGTGTTAAAATGTCTGAGTTATCAAAAAAAAATTTAAAAAATTGTGAATTATCAATTGTTTTCAGCATTACATATCCATGATCTACAATTGTTCCCTGAAAGGAAACAATTGCCAATTTTTTTTTTATTTCATACTGTTCAGGTGAAATTTCTCTGTGATTTGACCGAAGGATTTGTGGCAGTTTTGATTTTTTGTGGTTTTAGATTCACTTAATTCATATTGTACTGTAGTTACTTTGAGTGAATTGATGGAATTTTTGGGATAAAGTTGGAATTTCCCCAAAACCTCGCATCAAAAGAAGGTTGTCGTATTCCTGAATAAAACCTTTAAAAAGTAAACTTCGTGGATCAAGTAATTTCTGAGTAAATGAAGCACAAATGAGGAACCCAGTTTATCTATGCATAAAAGTTATATTTTTTTCCTCTCTCAAAAACATACGTTAAGATTTATGCATGGGTAATATTTTTTTTCTTCATGACCTGTATGCATTTTTTGATCAAAATACCAAGTTTACTATTTTTCACTAATAAAGGAAAATTAATTGGAATTCCTCAATTTTTTTTTTTTAAATTTCTTTCAAACAGTTTTTTATTTCATTTTTCCATCACTTAAGAATGGATTTTTCCTCTACTGCATGCATTCAGATAGAAAATTTTGTAACCTTCCCCCCTCCTCGGGGATGACTGTTGGGATTCATACGTGCTGCTTGGTGTACATACAATGTATCTGGTAAGTGAAATGGCTCATATGAGTATATCGAGTAAATGAACGATTAAGGGGATTATCTAACTTTTATCTTGAATCAAATACATTTTTAACATTCTATTATAATTGGAATTAGTCTAGTCTATCATGGCCGTTGTTTGTATGTATTTTTGGTGTTTATTTTAAAACCGTTTACAGCCGTGTTTCATTGTATAGGTAGTCGGTACGTGTGTACGCGCGCGCGTGTGTGTGTGTGTGTGTGTGTGTGTGTATGAGTAGTACATTTATAAGCTATGGTATGTTTATATGTATATTTAGTTTTTATATCGTATGTGAGTAACTGTATATGTGTTGAACCTACTGATATTATATTCATGTGTTGATTGCTTTTTTTTTCCTTTTTTATTTCAGAAGCTGAACACGGATACGCGAGTACTAGGCCAGTTTTAAATAATGATCTCAGCAGAATAGAAACGAAGAGGCCAAAGACTAAGAAATCTCAGGGAACTAATAGGTGAGTAAATATTACGCGCTTTTTGTGTCTTTTTCCATCTTTCGTTGTTACCCATATTGTTGATCTTCTCACTCGGTTCAATTCCTATGTTATTTTTTCGTTTTTTTTCTTCATCGTTTTATCTGAATGTAGCAGACTATACCTACGTGTATGTGTTGGTGTGCATTGTGTGTACGTATATGAATGTATGGTATGTACTTTGTAGTATATGTAAGAACGCGTAATATACGTATAGAGTGGAAAAGAAAAAAAGGAAGAGAGACAGAGAACTGGTTTGGTGTAGTCTAGTTTCGTTACAGCGTGCTGCATCTTGTTGTTCGGGCGAGGTGGCGGAGAGCGTGCCAGAGCATTGCACAGAGGTTTATTTCAATAATTGATTATACGCATCTTCGTCTAACCCCTTCGCTTCGTTATCTGCGGATACCCATCTTTCTACTTGTGTATGTCTGTTGGCTGTGTAGTGTACGCGAACGTGGTTGTATGTACTTGAATTTAATATGCATTTTTGTATTTCGTAATTGTTGTACTCGCCAAGAGTACGTAGATCAAAGTTGAGGAATTGTACTAGGTGTACGTAGTGTACGGTCTAGTAATCGTTGTTGGAACAATAGCGCAAATTCGACTAGGTCTTTTGGAATAAGACGAGGCCTATCTGGTGTACAACCATTCGAATGCATCGACATAATAAACGCGAAGATTGTTGAACTTTGAATGGCGAAATTTCCAGTATAGTCGAATTACTGCATCCGTTCGGACGGAATGTAAAAAGCAATTTGACGATTGATTCTTAATCTAGAAGGTATTTAGATAGGATAAGCTGGAGGGGACGAGGGAAATGTTGCAGGAACTGGTATACGAAGGCAAAAAAGCAGGATTAGAAATTAATTTGATGAAGACCAAAATTATAACAAACACTGAAAATCGAGGAAAAATAGAACTAGACAGTAAATGCATTGAAATTGTGGAAAGAGTCACCTATCTGGGAGCATCGATTGGGTTCAAAAATGATACAAATTTAGAAATTAAACAAAGAATCTCTCTAGCATGGAACAAATTTTGGGCACTAAAGAAAATTAATCACCTTGCGTACTGATGGACTTTCAAAAGCTTTGCGACCGGATGATCAATGTTTTACGAACTGTTGAAGGTGTAACATTCGAGTATCTAAAAAAAAAAAAATGATTGTAAGATGATGAGATGGTTTAGTTTGGAAGTTATTTAAAGGACCTTATAGCGAAAATATCAAGAGCATGGTATTTAACAATAGTATAGTGCCTGGCATGACCTATGGAGCACAAACGTGGGCAATGAATAGAACAGATGAAAAAAAAATTCAAACAACTCAAAACGCGATGGAAAGAGCCATACTAAATCTTAAGTTGAGGGACAAAATCAAAATTTCAAAT
>FIZR01026440.1:0-11658 GCA_900060175.1 Ferrisia virgata
AATGAAGAATGCTTATTTTTTTATTTATTTTATTTTTTATTTCATTTTTTTTTTTGCAAGTTTGCGGGCCCTTGAAAACAGCTGGGGCCCGGGGCATCTTGCCCCTTTTGCCCCTCCCTCTCGCCGGGCCTGCATGGACTAGTTCCTCTCTGGAGGAACTTGAAGCTTGAACTGAACGTGTCCAAAAATCACGTTCCTTCATTCAAATTTAACTATCAAAAATAATGAAAAATTAATCATTAGATCTTACTTTTTTGTATTCTTATTTGAATTGAGTTGGTTACAACATGTGCTAGTTGTGTTTGTTAGGTTTCGTGTTTTGTATGTGATTGAAAAAATTAAAGGAATGTACAAAGGAACGAATGTGGCGGTTTTTTTTTTTTTAAAGGGAACGTGAACGCGAACTCAATCCGTACACTTCAAACCAGAATTTTGCCAGCATCTTTACCTCAAAGAGAGGTGTTTTCTGATAACGATAATTTTATCAAAAATCACCTTATTTATAGGGCCTCTAGTACCAACCCTCTTTGGGGTGAGTGCCTTAAATTTTGTGTGGTACATTTCTTTGAGTATAAATAACATAATATGGAGGTATAAAAATCGGACTTCTACCATTACATGACAGTGCCAGTATAGAGTGCACTGGACCTAGAAAATTACTACAAAAGTACCCAGTAAAAGTAGTCATCACGTATCATTTTCAATTCCATAACACTACAAATCGCAATTATAATGATGGAAAATTGAAAATGTATTGTGATTTAGCATGTTATTAATCTCTTTGATGAGTTTTAAAAAATATACTTCTTTTTTTATGATTGATAAGCGATAAGTTTCAGAAAATGGTCACTGTTTCGCGCACTCTATGGTTACGGGGCTGGAAACTACATTTGTATCACTCCTTACGTTATAAATACTCAAATGGTGCATTCCGCAATCAAAGCAAGTATTTCAAGTAAAAATGGTTGAATTCGAGGAATTAGTTCCCTTCTTGACCCACTTTCACGTTTTTTTTTCAGAATTATGGATATTTTTGCCCATCTTTGATCTCTCATAACTCCTACATGTTTCATCTTAGGCAAGAATTTATTTGCGTATTTTATGTTCAGTTTGTTGCGCTCTACGAGATGATATCTTCATTTTTTGAAAAAATTAAAAAATTAAAAAACTTACACAACTGAGAAATTTTGTAAATAAACTTGACTCGAAGGCCAGCCAGTACGCTTAATGATGTTTTTGGGGTAAAAGGAAAAAATTTAGGGGGTATGCATTCTGAAATTCCAACTTTCGCAAAATAATGGACACCCTAATAAACATATACATGTAAGTACACAAAAATCCTATACCACGATACGTGCAAATATATGTATTAGGTATACTTGGAATTCAACTTTATATCGGATAAAACTTTACTTTAATTTTGAAATAAACCAAGTATAAGCTTACTATCTTTTATGTTCTTTATGTTTCTATTTTTAACTAATTAATTGCCCCGAGGACATTTGCGAATCGATTTTCAAAAGTTTGCACTCTTCAAATGAGTAATGAACTGGTAGCTTTTCCGTTCTTACCGGATGAATTAATCCATGAAGCAATTTTTGCGCAAAAAAGATCAAACATTAAATTTAAAGTACGATAATACGTAATTTTTTACCCAGCTACCTACATTATACCGATAGGTATAGATAAAATTTACCTGGTATCGCACGCTATTGTGTACCTATACATACCTATGTTAGTAAAATACCTTCTCAATGCTCACATTGCTCTTGATATCATTTCGTTTCATTCTCATATTCTATACCAAACTTTCATTCTTGGTCAGAAGACGTTTGATATTACGTTTTTAGCATAATGCAAGAGTATTCTACACACTAGGAAAGTTTACTCAGCAATATTTATTGAGTGAGAGTACCTATCTACATTTTAGTCCATTAAAGCGCCTACGATAAGTTCTCTTTTAAAGAACGAAAGTGAAATGTTTTGTTGAATGATAAAATATGCTGATGAAAATACGAGATCGAAAATTGTAAAAGTATATGCAAGTGCTTTGAAAATCGGCGGAATAATTCGTCGGAATTTAATCGTATATTTTTTGTGCATAAGATGTAGGTAGTAGGTACCGGGTACTCGAACAAGTCTCGATGGGAATTGTGCGGCCCAACATTTCAAAAGAAGAGAATTACAACGAGAGAGATGTGAATATTTGCTTAAAATTTTCACTCGTGTAGACTATATGTTTTCGTACAGTCGAAAAATACATATATTTTTTTCACACCTCATGTATTTCGTAAGGGAGCAATTTATTGACGAGAAGAATGGTCAGTAAAAGATGTCGAATGAAATGGGAATAGGTTTGTCTGTTATTTCAATTTTTTTTCACGTGAAAAAATAAAAAGAAATTTCACGCTGTAGCACGCGTAAGAAGTTACGGATTTCTTTCTTTTTTTTTTCTCTCGTACTCGGTCGATGTAGTAAGTATTTCTAAATGAATATATATAAGAGAAAAAATATCGTTCGGTAAGAGTAGTGTAGTAGGTATCTACTTGCGGTTTTTAAACTGATATAATATAACAAAATAGCAGTCAATAATTGTTGAGATATTTCAGCTTACTCATATTGATGCCTATGGATGTTTGTTATCTTTTCGGTGGATAATGATTGTGACAGACTACTTTATATTCAATATCAGTACGCGGTTGTAAACGAGAATGCAGACATGTCGGAATAAAAACAATGCAGGAAAGGAACTCGTTAAAAGGCAATCAATTTCTTTGGTTTATTTAACAGATGTATAATGATGAGATGTCTGAATTTGTCGAGAAAAACGAAAGTGAATCTTTGCTCAATGTTTTGTCTATTATAGCACCGAACCATCGATGCACTTTTTCAAAAATTGTTCGCCCTCGCTTCGATGGAGTACCCTTCTTTGGTAATTAAATCGTTGTGTCCAGAGTAAGAAGAACGTACCGGGACAGCGGAAAAAACTTGTTGGGTCGGGGCAGTTCGGTGGCCGATTGGCTACTCTACAAATACATAGATGCGTTTTTCTTCCATTTGAACCAAAATTTTTAAGATTTAGCGATTAAAATGGGGCAAGTGGTCATCAAATCTGGTACATTCCTTTTTGCTCAACGCTATTACACAGGTTAGATTTGTGGCCACACAGCTGAACTTTGCGCAGGCTGCACCAGAAAGTTCGTCAAACTCTGGTTATATCAAAGGATGCCAATAGGTAAAGGTTATAATAGAAGGATAAGTAATAGATAAATTTGTTCCGGTGGAATTTTGAGATGATACTTTGTTGGTAGGTGCATACTATCGAGATACATGCTTGACCAAAGCTTTGGACCCCCAAACTCACTGGTTTTTGAGGGGACCCTTTTTTTGAACAACACTTATGATATTTTTTGAAAGCACTAATAAATCTATTGGCGTAATTTTTTGTTAGGTTGTAGATCTATATAAGAGGTATCTCTGAAAAAATCAACACCCTTCCTTCCACCATAATTTACCACCAAAATGACCTTTTGAAATGTTATCATGTTTTTTTATTAAAGACATTGGTTCGGTACAATTTTGAAACCGTGCTTTTTGAATGTGTACTTCATCACTCTATCGTACATATTTTTTTCAAAATTTTAGTTCGTAAGCGTTATGGTAAAAATTTAAAAAAACGTGAAATAAAGGCAAACGTAGCTGAGTAGTAAAACTCTCTTGCTAGCTCTTGCTGGACCCTAGCAGCAGGCCCTCATCTCCGTTTAGGGTTCATTGATACATTCATGATATTGGTGTCTTTTTCGCATGAATCGAACCCCCAGAAGACGAATAAGAAATTAGATTTTCAATACGACCGCCATAAGTGCCTCATTCTAAATGGGAGGTCTACCTCACGTTCAGAATACGACACTTAGAGGGGTCCAATTGAGAATCTCATTTCGTATTCGTGTTCGGGAGTTCGATTTATGCGAAAACGACACCAATATCATGAATGTACCAATGAACCCTAAACGGAGGTTAGGAGGTGTGTTGTTAAGGTTCAGCAGAATCTTCCAAGGTAATTTTAGTCCTCGACTTTGATTTCCTACTCTTACAAGTTACAATTAAACTGAATACGAACAAATTTTCGATATTTTTAGATTTTTCCAGTGTAAGTTTGTTTACTACTCATTTCATGTTTCTTTCAAATTTTGACCATGGCGCTTGTGAACTAAAATTTTGAAAAAAAATATACGTGATACTGGGAAATCAAGTAAACATCCAAAAAGTACGGTTTCAAAATTGTACCAAACCAGAATCCTTAATAAAAAATATAAATAAAATTTTGAAAACTCATTTTGAGGGTAAATTATGGGAGAAGGCGGGATGTTGGTTTTTTCAGATATGTCTCTCGTATTAATCTGCAACATAATCTAAAATTACGCCATTCAACCTATTAGCGCTTTCAATAAAAAATCATAAATGTTATTCAAAAAAAAGGCCTCAAAAACTAGGATTGTTGGAAGTTTAAAACTTTGGTCAAGTTTGTAATCTGAATGGTATGCACCTACCACTAGAATATCATCTCAAAATTTCACCCGGACAAATTTACCTATTCTTATGCCTCTATAATTTTTAAAGTATTACATTTTTTTATTCTCAACAAAACTAGTCAATACAGTTATTTTAACACTTTAACTGGTTCGTAATGTTATTTTCTTTCACCAAGATGGATCCTAATATTTTGATTCCGCTTTGGTGAATGGATGAATAAATGAATAAATTTTATTGACTTGTGTATCAGTTTTGTATGGAAAACGAAACAAGTACTACTACTACTAATTTCTTCACCCTTCTTCGATTCAATTATTATCAAGAAAAACATACCATCAATTTTGTTCTCGTCTTATTTTCAACATCATACAGCATAATTATTAGGTAGGTATGACAAAAATTGAAATATGTCATGATCCACAAACAGGTCGTTTTTATAAAATGCCCTAAAAATATATCTTTGAAAAATTTATTGTAGCTTATCAAACTTACGGAATTTTGAATTTAATAATATTTTGAATTAATAGACTAATTATTCGTTGATTAATAAATTCAATGAAATAAAAAGAACTCAAACAACTGTTACCAAGATTTGTTTTTAGTTTCGTTCCAAGCACATAATATAATATAAAATATCTTACATTATAAGGGGTATAAGTGAACGCACTTGACTCGTGCGTTGGCTACACTCGAACTCGTCAGGTAACATTCCCTTACACCCCCCTTAAGATGTAATATACTATTACATGGCGTTCTCAATTTTACAGAAGAAAAAAGTATCATTCGGATCTGTTTTAGAGGGATGAAAAAAATTTATCCATCAGTGGCGTATATTTTATTGTATGGAATTTGTTGCGTTGACGTTGAGAGCTCAAAGTAGAAAGGACATCTTGGGAAAATCCTAAATTTCTAATTCACACCGAATCGTTTAATAAGTTAAGGCATATACTTAAATGTGTACCTAACTACGTATAGAGAGAGTTTAATTGATTCTAACGTCATCGTACATATTTTCGCTTGAAAAAGAGAAGTTGGATCATTTATGCGATATTTACCATGGTAAATATCGCCAACGTTAAGTATGTACGAGTATACGAAATCATTCGCTGATGGGTGTCAGAATCAATTAAACGTGGCTGTAGGTAAACTGCTGTACCTATTACACTGTACGAATAGTGTAGATACCCACTGTATATACTATACACATTCATACACATTCATGTACGTTACCTAATACCTACCTACCTACCTACCTACCTACCTACCTACATTTTTTTTCATTTATTCATAAATTTTCATGAATTCGATAAGGTTCGCCATTTTCCTGTTATCTTCCTTTTTTTTTTTTTTCTTTCTTTCCTTTTGTGAATTTATGTAGATGTTGAAAGGTTACACGTAGTGGTATAAGAAAATGTATTTGTTTTCGATGTGTAATGTATACGTATAAAAAAAGTCATTTCCATAAATGTTTATAAAATTCTTGGCGGGAAATTAGCTTTTCAGAATCTTTTTATTTTTTAATCTCTTCTATTTCCGGATGGTGGCGAAAAAAATAAAAAATAAAGAAAAACAAAGGTAAAATGAAGAAATGTAACAGGTGCGAAGATCCGGTCTTATTGCTGAGACTTGAGTGTTTTCTTTTAATACTTGAAAGCATGTTTTGCAATGCGACAACGAGATGTAGAGGCGAGCGAGGATGAATAGGAAATCTGTCGTTGAATTTTTAAAGCGGTATCGACTCGCGTGTTAACATTATTCACAGCTTTCTAATAAAAGTTTCAGTATTACGAGTAAATTCTAGCGGATTCGGGTGTGAAAGATTTAACCGAAAATTCCCAATATTTAATGGTTTGTTCTTGACGTTTACATATCAGAAGGTTTTAATTGACTTAGAAGCTTATTATGGGCTTCGGCGGCGACAGATGAAAATTTTATACTTATACTTACACTTGTTTGCAAGCAAAAGTATACAAACAATTTACATGACGAAAATTTTACACAAACAAGTCAACTTCCATCTCGAAGTAAATCCTATGTTTTTAATCTTTAATCAATTTTATTTCAAGTATATCAACTTATTACGTAAACAAATAAGTTAAAGCAAAAATAAACACCTAGACGAAGATAATTTAAAATTAATTGAAAAATTAATTATACGTTACCGAGTCCCGAGTGATGATCGATTGAAAATTTTAATTACTACCTCATTTTGCGTCGTGTAAAACACGAAACAGTACACAATGTTAAAACGACGTTTCTAATTTTCTGCGTCAATTTAATCTTCCGTTACTGTTTACTTTAATAACGAAATGAGTTGACGAAGTTTGTTCGCTTGATTTTATATTATTGTGAACCTACCTATATGAAATAGCTTCACGTATAGGTAGAGGTACAACCCTACTGGATGTGGATATATTTTACTCTTGGACGTGGGATTAATATCGTGTCGATATCTTGAAAACCGATGTATCGTCGAGTGGAATATTCCTCTAGTATTATTCGTATGCATTCGTAGGTAGGTATATACCTATTTACGTATGCGACGTAGTGCACAGCAAGTGTTTCGCGACATGTTTCGGATAAAGTTGGTTGCCAATTTTAATAAAAAAAATTTTATCAAATTACCATCAGTATGAAAGTATCTAAAAGCTGTCGCAAATACACACGAGTATTCGGGTTCAATTTAACTGCATTAATTTAATTTTCAAAACACGAAAAAATGATAATTTTATATACAGTATGTGCATAAACATGTGTACGTATAAAGGTAATAAATATTAAACCCTACTTACCTACCTACCTACCTACCTATGTGTAATCGAATAACAAAAAAAAGTTCAACCATTTTTAATGAAACGCCGTTCATTAAAAAACGAACCAATAGCAGAATACCTTTTCATTTTAAATTCGAAATGTATCAAAATATTTAACTAAAAAATTGACCTCAGAAATTCGCTTTCGTTACAAAAGATAATATTTCTCTCATTTGAATCGAGTGAATGGAGTACATACGACTTTGAAACATACCTATACAGCGGTTTGGAGCTTCATTTAATTTCATTTTACGTGATACGAATACGAGGTGCGTTCAAAAAGTAGGTAGGTAAGTATCCGGACCTTTTCGAATAAAAAATTATTTTTTAAAAATACCGACCAAACTTTGCCATTCTACTCTATAGCAAACAGCAGTCTCCCCTGTGTTTCTAATTCTTTCCACTCAGCAGTACTGCCACCATCACGAAAACATCACTCTTTGTAAAGTTTTTTTTGACACCCTTTTGAGTTATTTGGAATATTATAATAGATGATATCGTTGCATTTTCCATATCCTAAATTTTTCAAAGCTAACCTTTCGTCTTCTCATCAGTATACTTCACTTATTTGGAGCGAAAAATGAAGGAAAAAAAATAAAAGTTATAAATTTTTGAATTGGTAACACTTTTCCGAATAATTTTTCCAACAAAGGAAGGTCAACATGTTTGTGTCAAAAATTCAAATAGAACTATAATCATGTCATTTTTGTGATGTGATAACCGCTTAAACTTGTTTTACTTACTACTGATGATTGTGCGCGCACTTTGAGCAAAGTTATAATAGGTCTTGGTACAGTCTCCTCCGTTCAAACAATACGTATCCTTGGAATGCTTTCCAAATGCTTTTTGAACTTTTTGAATAGTGTTGACTGGATTATATAAATGATGGTGTGTAGAATAAATGACCTTCGTTAAACTTTTTTCATCGTAATTGAAGAATTGAAAATGCCATACGTAACACATCTCAGCTTTTCTGTTTAGGACGTGTTTGAACTTGAATGGAAAACGATAACAGACGAAACGAAATTATCAGCAAGCTTGTAATATCAGTTTAACGCTATTCGAATACCTTTGCCAAACAATGCTCTTTCGTTCCTATTATTAGATAGATGAACGTTTTGAAAAAAAAAAATTAATTTCAATTTTTTTTTAATGAAAAATTTGAAACTAAGAATATTAAAAATTTGTTTTCCAGAAATTGCAGACTTTCTTAAACTTGAATTAAAATTTTTCTCATTATTCAACTGTCACCCATTGGCGAACTACGAAAATAAAAGCATAAGAGCTGAGATTTTTAAAATTAAGATTTAGAAAATCGAAATGGAAGTTTGCTCGTGAATAATCGCTTATCCTAGTAATTAGGTAACGGTTTTCCACACCACCCCTTTGATCCATGTGAACGCAACGACTACTTCTCCCTCCCCCCACATGATATTCAAAGGAGGCGTGCTTTGAAAATGCGAAAACGATTATTTAAATCACTAATCACTTCAGATGTCGAATTCGAATTATTTCAATTTTTTCGGCCCTCCAAAAAGGTACCTACGGCGAAGATAAGTGATTTGGTCCTGTCCTCAAATTTTGAAAATTATCGTGGAACATTGTTGGGACTCCAAAAAAATTTTTTGAGCGTGAGAATGAACTCTTACACCTGCCACACTGTGAAGAGCTTGACGGGACTATATACTAGAATTGAAAAAAAATTCTTTAGCCAATTGGTGGGGAGAAATGAACAAAAGAAAACTTCAAAAACTAAAACAGGTGCATAAAATTATTTTTCTTGAGTGTGTGCCTTTGTGAGTACTTACTTTTTTTTTAAATTTGCTGACGGCGGAGTCACAAAGGTTGCGAAATGACCTTAAAAGGATGTAGTAATAATTTCAGCCCGCCAACTCAATTTTTTTAACTTACAAGACTCACTTGAAATTCAAAAATTTTCAAAAATGTTCAAAAAATCAAATAAAACATTTTTTATAAACTTTTTAAAAAAATGGAATTAATATACGTATTATTTGAACTCAAAAGGACACTTTTTGCGTTTTTCACGATTTTCTGAAAAACAACGCAGGAAATTTTTTCGAGAAACTCCCCTCCCTCCGAAACGGATTTAGGACATTAATTTTAGATCAATAGATTGAGTATATTTACCTTCATCCATTTAAGATCCACATTTTCCCCACTTTTGTCTTTTTCAGGGGCCCCAATTAGCATTCCAGCTTAGAAAAATACAATATAAATGGTTCGAAAAAAAGGAAAAAATTAGGAAGTTGCCTTTGAGAGTCTTGAATAGATGAAATGTATTCCTTGTGATGAAATTTTTATCGCAAAATCACTTTTTTAATTCTTAACAGCTTTATCTTAAAATACGTAAAAAAAAACTTTTTTGAGTGACCCTGAAAAATGTCTGTGCGAAATGAAATTGAGATATTGCACTTGATCATCTGAAATGAATGTTCTAAATCCATTTCAGGTGGGGGGGGGGGGGTTGGCGTTTCTCAAAAAAATTTCTATGCAAAAAAAATTCGAAAATTCTCTTATCTTAATTTTTGATTATGTGCGTTTATTTATTGATGTCTTGTAAATTTTTGGAAAAAAACTGAAATACCTACACAAGGAAGGTGCTCAACTGCTCACAGCCACCCTATAAACTACTAAAATGAAAAAATTAACCTCAGATTCGTGTTCAGTCAGTAAAATTACTCCCATCTAGATAATAGACACTTTAAGTAATCATTTTACATGATTTTTGAATTTTCGATTTTTTTTCTCTAATTATCTAATGTCAACAGGTTATGATTTGAAAAAAAGATATGCTAAAGGAATTTTTTCAGAAATGGCTTCTTCTTCGAGAAGTCACACAATGTTGTATCCGCTGCGATACCAGAATGACATTAATTGCAGCATATTTCAGGCGATTTAGTGCTTCTGTCGAGACGATACAACAAAAAAGTGCAATCGCTAAAAACACGTTACCTCTGCTCCTTTGCTTTCCGATCTTTTACGAAAATAAATAAATATTTTGTCAGCTAATTCAATTAGCATTGAACTGTAGTTTTATCGCGATACATTTACGAAGACTGTTAGCGCTAGGGGAAGGTGACGATGCACACATAAGGGTGAAAACAGCGTACGTATTTACCATTTTATCGGACCTGTCTCGCGTTTAACAGCTTTGTTGATAAATGTATGCGACCACTTTACGCAGACTTCATTAGACTACACATTAAAAACACTTTGCGAAAGTATACAATTTAAAGTTGAGCTTATCTTTTGGGTAATAGGGTGCAAAAAAAAATAGCGAAATAACTCAACCGTTTGGATGTGTATGCGTTCTACATTCGTATACGATATATACCTATTTAAGTACTTACGTTTTCTCGTTAATTTTTTCTCCGTCCAAAAGAAATCATTAGTTTGAAAAAAGTTGTAAAACGTTTAATCCTTCATTATGGCGAGTTAAATTTAAAGAAATGAATGCTACCAAAGTGAGGTATTGGTGTATAGATAATTTATTAAACGATCGCATATGTATCGCATTCCTCGGTAAATGGTAGAAAATAATTAATTAAAATAAAAAAATAAAAAAAACGTATCTCATAGCGTGCGTTGAATTTTTTTTCTTCTCGTCGCGTATCTATAGGTTTTAATAAAAATAAATTAAAATTGCATCTTTATTCGAAAACCGCCGGTAAATAGTTCATTTGTCGGATCATTGCGGCCGAAACAGCGTTATACTTTGGTTAAATGTATATGATGCGTTATACAGGGTGTCCTATGAAACGTCTGAAGTACATATGAAGCGTTGAAAGTGAATTTTTTTCTGTATGTTTTCCCATATAAGGGAGATTTTTTTCATGGCGAACCAAAATTTGCGACCTATGCTGGATACTACATTCTTTTGAGAGTAATTTTAGTTATTTACAAAAAGTTGAAAAAATAAAAATTCACAGAACTGTGTTGTTTGGAAAATTTGAAATTTTTTAAACTTGTAATTTAAGTTTTTTCAATCAACGCTGCTCTCTAAGTTTCAATTTTTTCAATTTTTTGTAAATGATTAAAATCACTCTAAAAGACACGTACCATTCGCCAAGGATCAAAATTTTTGGTTCGTGATGAAAAAAATTTCCCTCATGGAAATATTTATTTTATTTATTTATTAGTGCCATGTACAGGTACAAGCCTAGAGGCACTTACGTGGAGATGTTACATTAAAGAGTGTTTATCTATGATTTAGGCTAGTACGATTAAATTCGTTAAAATGGACTTAAACTTAAATTTAGAATTAAATGCGCGCTGACAGTTTGATGGTGTT
>FIZR01026443.1:0-13330 GCA_900060175.1 Ferrisia virgata
TTCGCCAGCCGAATGCCAGCATACACCAACACCGGCTCTGACAGACCCGGACCTTCTAAAAGGTCGGTCTGCGGATGGTACGCCTTACTCTGAAAATCCCTAACAAATAAAAAAATTAGACAATCGACACCCTGGACAGGCTACCTACTCCCTTAACCCACACACTCCTAATGATCACACACCTTAAGGCACACCATTCACACTAGTGTGCCACAATCCCTAATGTTTGAAATGCGATTCGTAGTATTCAATTGTTATTGAAACATTGCCATTTATCTCATCCTAACACCCTTCGGTTAATGCAGACCCTGACTTGTGGTCATGGTATCCCAGATACTGGGGACGCATCGCGCCAGTGCCGCAAGAACCTAGGGGTCTAACCAATGTGGTGAGGTCTCCACAATCACGCACATACCCACATTGGCGTGACACTTGAGTAGAGGTAAGTTTCAAAATCACGTGTGCCAATCTGGTTCACGCAATTGCAAAACTATACCTCACACTGAAACCTAGCCTATTTCATATGATATGAAACTCCCAATCCATAGTTTTGTGCATGTTTGAGCAACTAAATTTTAAAAATACCTCCACGGGAGAAATTCAAAATACCAAAACCCATTCCTTAAAATGTAAATTTAACTTTTGGTAAAATGTCGAAAGGTCAAAAAATAAATCAAGTTCAAACATCGAATACCCAAAATACCACATTAATTCTTCAAAACATAATGAAAATTAAATTCTGTAAATTCTGAACTGTTGAAAAGGTCCAAAAATGAATTAATAAAGTTTAAACGTTAAAGGACAGGCAGAAAATAGATGAGGTTCAAACGCAAAAAGGACAAAAAACAAATAAATATCACAAATACGCGCGAAAGCATGATCAAAAATTGTTTGATTCATTATCCAAAAAAATACAAACGAACATCAAACCCATTTTTTAAAACGTAAATTAAATTTGGCCAAAAGACCCAAAAATAACCACATTAATTCTTTAAAAAATTACATAAGTTAAATTCTGATAAAATGTTGAAAGGCCAAAAATAAATTTATAAAAGTTCAAACGTTTGAAAGACTAGAAAATGAATCTGGTCCAACCTAAATGCAAAGCAAAAGGGACAAAATACAAAGAGACTTTCTTCATCGCTAGTATCTTTCAAATTGGAAAATTTTTTTGAGAAAACAAAACCAATAAAATGTTTTAACAAACAAACAACCGCACTTGGTTTTAATTACTACATTGATGAAAAACTAAAACTAGCGTGTTCTGCATAACCCAATCACGCATACAAAGCTAAACCAAAAATTTTTTACCGACAAATTGGGCATCAAACTGCATTTAGCTGGCTACATTTCATCGTTCAATATGCTCGCAGGCTCTGGAATGATTACACCAAGTCATCGGAAGGGATTACTTCTACAGTTGCAGTCTTCGAATAATTTTCCAACAACAAGCTTCACCAGCATATGCAACTGATAGGTGACAGGAGCAAAAAAAACTTCCATCAACCGGAATGCAACTTCCTGTAATACAAAATTGCACACTTCTATCAGAACAGATACAATTTCAGCAAATTCGTAATAGTGAAGGATCACTATCAAGAAATACATACACTGATAATTTAAAAAACATACAGATTTGTACTAAGCTGTTACTCAAAATGACCAATCACAACCGATCGTTTTGAAATGGAACTGGTACAGAAATACGTCACAAACTAGAATGTAAAATTAAACACTTGAAAATATCAACTTCAAGCATACCAAAATTTATTAGAGATCTGCTTCCAGACTTCTACATACTTCGTTTAATACTGCTCATTAGTGATCGTGGTCAATGCTCAAGACCCAATAAAACAGTAAATTACTTCCATGACATACCAAAATATGTACATTCTGCCGATATTTATCTCTTTTCAAGTTTCTTCTTCCTTCAGTTCAAATTAGTACGCAAATTCGTCACGATCTACGCAAAAAAAAAGTCCGTAACCTTTAATTTTTACATTAAGACGCCCCAAAAAAAAAGTCCGTAACCTTTAATTTTTACATTAAGACGCCCCAAAAAAAAACAAATTTTAACACGCAAGAACAGCAATACAAGAACAAATAATTACCATAGTAAGAGATTATCACTCACCTATTATGAGCATAGTGCAATTCAATCATTCAAACTCGCATTGAACGAATTCAGTTACAAAATTAGCCACGCTAAGATATATATTGGCTGCAGTGCAGTTGTCAAAATACAAACATTCAGGAACCTCCGGCGTGATACAAAACCTGAAAAAAATTAATAAAGAAAATTTGTAAAATAAATCAAAGTATTCACCTTAGACCAAGGATCAGAATTTTTAAAAATTCAATGAAAATTGCACTCAACATGTCGTGTTTGAGAAAATATACTAAAATAGAACCCTGACAAAAATTACGAAAAGTTGTATTCAATGAAACTGAAAGTTACAAACACGATTATATTTTTACACAAAAATTATGAGAAAAAAAAACTGATAAATCAAAATTGCGATTGTGCCACTATTTCCCTGCCTAAAAAGATTGGATTTGGCCACCTTGAATTTATATAAATATTAAATAACCCACAAAAAACAACCTAAACACCACCCAATAAGAGCAGAAATGTAGGTATAAATAATTACAAATGTAAGAAATTGTAACTCACTTGTAAAGAACATTCGGTTCAATTTCATCATTCAAAGTAGCATTAAACAAAATCTGTTACGAACATTGACCTGGATGAAAATATCAGCGAGCTGGAGTGCAGTCGATGCCAACAAAATGCGAATATTCAGGAACCTCCGGCGTGAAACAAATTCTGAAAGAAATTAATACTGATTGTTAGATGGTACATGAATTTGTGAATGACATAAAAAGCTTAATCTCGCACCATGAGATCAAAAAGTTCACCTACCAAACAAATTAAAAAACTGTATTCTCAGTACTCAATTGAAATGACTACTGAAAATCACAAAACAAAAACTGATCAAGCCACCAGATCAAATTAGTCTTACCCGAGGGAACGACGTAAAACAGAAATAATTTCATGCTATCATACACACGGATTAATTTGATCAAAATTCACAAAAAGGGTCCCGCGAAAAAAAAAACGTGATCAATAAAAGAACAAAAAAAATAAAAATAACGAAAACAGATTAAGCAAACTTTCGTACTGAATTTGGTAAAAATCAAAATTAAGATGAACTTCACATACCTGTTTAGACGATTGGAAAAATGAAATATACATTCTCCAGTTGACGCCGGAGTGAAAAAAAAGCTGAATGTTAGGGTTCCACTTCATCACACCAAGCACCTGAAAATTATGCAAAACAATTTATAAGTAAATAATTTAGAAACGTTATATTTAAAATTAAATAAATACATCCAGGTCCAGAAACTAGATTTTTGTCAAATCATAAAATAATATATGATTGTATTAAAATCACACATGCAAAAAAAAATAATGATTACAAATTAAAACCTTAATTAGAAATAACTTGCAAGTTCAAAAGGAAAGAAAAAAGTTAACCAAAGTGATTTCAAAATACGTAAGTAATACGCAGTACTCACTTCTCAAAACGCCAACTGTACACTGCTGGCACCGGATCATCGATAAATTGAAGAACATCCACCAAATGCAATCTTCCACATCAATCCATCGAAATACTGGAAACAGGAATACCAGTAAGCATATCGAATCCACACCACGACACAAGCGACAACTCAACAGACAAGCAGCTAAAACTGGAATGAAAAACTTCAAAATCTTAAACTGAGCAAAATAAAGATTGACTAATTCTGTATATTCCCCACTCTTCACATTTAAATTTTAACCACCACCTGCTTTCTGTACATCACAGAAACTGGTTTGTGGTTTCATTTCATCAGCCATCTGTCAAAAAGATAACGCCATTGTACTATTTCAAATTTATCACCTTAAGGTCTAACTCGGGTATAAATATAAAAGAATAGATCTTACTAGTCTATTGTTAACCTTTAACAGTATGAAATTCATCACTAGAAATAACTAATTTGAATACAATAGTGACAGATAAATTTATTGCTCTATTGTTAAATTTTACAAGGCAGCTTTTATCACCCTATATAAATCTCAGATTCGGGTATAAATATGAAAGAATAGACGTATGATAGTTGTATTATTATTTTTTAGATACTTTAAATTTATTACACTAAATATATACTATTGTTAGGTATGAATTAATTGCCCAATTGATAAATTTCACGAAGCCAAATTTTTATTGCAATAAACCTATTGTCAATTTTTAACCATTATAAATTTATTATTGTGAAATTTCTTATCACGAAAATCCACAAATGATAAATCATAAATCATTTATTATATATAATATTAAAAATACAAAAAAGAAATTAATTTATCACTGTTCAATCGATTTGGTAAGCACTGAAGCCATGAAACGAAAATTTGAGATTCGGTGAACGATCTCGGTGCATTGAAAATATCGATAATCTACAATTAACATTAGTCATCTATCAAATATCTAGATGAAATTGCATTTCACATCATACCTGAACTTCGAATACGAAAAACTACGTGAATGTTCTTCAGGAATGAACCACATAATAATTTACACTACCATGAAACTGACATTCTAAATAAAAATATATTCATCTCCTGCGATGGAAAAACAAAAAATTAAACTGCTATAGCAACATGAAAATATAGACGTCAGTTGGCAAAAAGAAAAAATCAATTCAACTTATTCAACATCAACTCTTCAAGTCAAGAACTGACCTGACTGACGCTATGGAAAATGAATAATCGTTTTGTATGATGCAACAATATACAATAATTAGCAACAATTGTCAGCCATGTTATCGACAAACTTTACGTTTAGGCCAAATGATTTTAGTAACTCTTAGTTATAATTATTGTGGCTAAGGCGCTAGTGTCGCTCAAAAATTTCAAGGCACTGAACAGCTGCTAATCAGAGAATACCTCAGACTAAAACTTCAATCCCAAAATAATAGTTCAATACATGGAGTTATCGAATTCATTTTCTTCGGCCATCTTTTCCATTTTTTTTATAGATAATGTATAATCATGTTTCATATTTTCAGTTTTCATTGTTTAAGAGGAAGACGTTAGGTTTGCATATGAATGATTTTACGTTACATAATCGCTCCAACAGTTGATATTCATTTGAGATTATTGAAAATTCAATTTGAACTGCCATATATTATTTAATGTAAAAATATTAGGTATCACGATTACGACAATAGTACTGAATCTATGAAAGAAAAAAAAACTGAAAACCATGAAAAAATGCCTAAATGAAGATCGCCTTCAATGTACTTGAAATTAGTTCTAAAAGTTGGAAATTTACACGAACGGTCATATGAAAATCGCTCGATTATATATTCATTTCTACCTTTTTCACTACTTAAAATGGCGTCGAATACTTTTTTTCTGTATTATGCTTGTACAACAACGATACTACTAATATTATTACAGATGAAACGACACCGAATAGCGCAGTTCCTAAGTTGCAAACTTTCGTCACGTAATATTTTTTTAATACTTCCTCTGAAGAAAACCTATATACATATTCGAAAGAACCATTTTGGTATTGAATCAATGTATATCCACGTAAAGGCTTTGTCCATGCCGATAACGCGGTTAACGATGCTTCCGGCGATGTTTTACATTTATTAATGGCACACCCCATAGATATTTCGAACGAAAAAGTAGCTGAAAAAAATCAACGATGATGATACACGCCTATAACACTCGTTGACGTAATTTCATTATATCGAATTACTTGATGAAAAGGAAAGTATACTAACAACTGCATAAATAAGGATATGGATCCGAGTTTTTTGCCATTTTGGTGTGGCAATGCTCGGCAGTTGATGAATTTATACAAGTTTGACAACAATCTAAATTTGCAGGACCTCGTTTAGAAACGAAATCCTCCTGTAATGCGGCGAAGATGCAAACCATATGAGTAGCTATTCCATTTTCCACTTTAAATTCAGGTCGCATGTTTGTAACATTTTGATGCGGTCGAACAACAATAGCACAGCCCATCCACAAAGCATTACCTCTTCTAAATTTCCCGTCGCTGAGCAAGGGCATCAGTGTTAATCCTTTTTTTAATTAATAAGGATCAAAAATACACTATTTAACACTTACGTTGACCAATCATACAACGCGTTACTCCAAAATAAGTCTTTAAATTTATCAGCTAAGGTGATTTGTCCTCCTGGGAATAAATCAAAAACAAGAGTGACTTCTTCGAAATAAACTGGTTCTAAAACAAAGACTATGGTAATTAATGATATAATCCTTAACAGAGCATCTTTTAGATCACTCTTTTATTTATGCCGAAAAATACACATACCGTCAAAAGGAGAAAATAAATAGGTGACTTTTTGAAACGAATATTCGCTCGGACAATTTTTTACTTTTTCTATAGCTTTCGACTCCAAATACCAATGCCAACGCTGCCACAAAAAATATCGAAATACTTTCTTTCTAAAAAATTTTAATAACAGATATAATCTGCTTACGAGCTCCGCCATGTTGCAATATTCTATGCCTTCGCATTTACACGGGGGTTTACATAAAGTTGTGCATTTTCCTTGAGCTACCAATTCGCGAGCTGTATTCACAGAATGCCAAATTAAATGTCTTGACTCGTCGGTAAGTTGACTATCATCACAAAACCATCCTTGGCATGCAGAAGAATCCACTTCATTTACCTATTTTATGAGTAAATAACTAATGAGTTCACGTTTCAATACGAAACAAATATTATAACGTAAATTTACGAACTGCTTCGTGAATTGAAGTACAATTATAATTATGGAAATTATCCATTTCAGGCAACAAAGGTAGCTCAATTTTAGGTAAATTACATTCGACATTTTCTAGCGCGCTTATACGTTCACTATTTTTTTCATTTTGTTCGACTCGAAATCTTAAGAAAAGTCCATATGGTTTTTCAGACCAAGTTTTGTAGTTTGGTTCAGACGATGGTTTAGGGCATATGCTATCAAATATTTTCTCGTGAATTATTCTATCGAACTGGCAACTCATCACCGGAGTCCTAATAAAATGAAGTGGAAATGAAACTGAAACGATTTAACATGAACATTAATAAACAATAGCTTCACAAATAAGGCTCACCAATCTACGTTTACTTGTAAGTTCTGTAATATTACCACTACATAGCGAACGATGAAGGCTATCTTTGGAAGGCATTCGTACAGAAAATGCAGGCAGCGCCGTTACACAAGTAAAATTAGAAAACTGGTCTAAGGTGGGTGAAGTGAATGGCAGAGGTGAAGCAAAAACACAACATAAATGACCGACATTTCCAGAATTAACCGTTTCGTTCAGAGTTGTAATCATGGTAACATCATATCTAAGAACGTAAGCGCAACCTACATCAATCGCAAAACTTCTCCTGAATTCATTCGTTCTGAAATAAATTAAATTTTCAATTACTTATCAGACAAAATAATGAAATTGGTAGACACAGATTTTAGTTTGTACGTTTCATTCCAATCATTTAAATGATTTTCGGCTAATAAAGTTCTTAGTATCATTCGCATTTCTTGCTGTCGTCCTTCTTTAACTTGAAATGAAACTGCAACGTAATCAATCCACGCTGATTCTGTAATAATGAGAATCTTAAATTAAAACAGAAAAAAACTAATCAATGTAACCAGAAACCGAATATTACACACTGTTATCGTACTGCAACTGGTGTGAAAACGACGCATTCATTTCGTTTTTGCAATTTACTACGAGACTTATTGCTTGACGTTCCAATACATTATGCCATTTCTGGAATAATGTTTGAGTAAAACATTATAGGGCACTAGTACAACAAATAATAAGTTAAACCCGGTATCCACGGACCAATTCAAAAATCGATCTACGATTATTGTATGCACATCTAGGACCACAAATTCCTTCGGCTACTAATGTACGATACGTATTCATAATATGTAATATTTGAAGTCTGCTGTGATCGGTTAATTGACTTTCCCAACATTGAAATCCGGTACAATGTGTTTCGTTAGGAAAATTTCTCTACTTAATAATGAAACCATCATAAATATTACTTTTAAATTAGAAATCGCGGAATTCAAATCGATAAATTATGAATAATAGATTACCAACAGATTTTGGTCTTGATTAGTGTCGCACGACATGAATACGTAAGGTATATCCGGGAACAATTTACCTTCGACGGCAGGTAAACATTCTTTAGTTTCAGCAAAATCAAACAAATTACGCATAGTTTTCATTACTGCGAGCATTTCTTTAGAAGTGAAATGCTGACATTTCAGAATTCTTAAATGTAATGCTGAAGGCAACAAGAAAACACACCTATAGCCAATGTTACACCAGGACAGCTGCGATAATATTGGAATGACTTACTTATTGCTACAAAACTTACGAAAAAAAGCTTCATTGACAATTAATAACAGATGTTTTGTAAGTTTAAAATTTATGAATTCATACACAACTAACATTACTATATGAACTTTCATAATTAATAATAACAGTCGCCATTTTACCAGGTAATATTTTCGTATCAAGTTCAAACAGATACAGAAGCGAAAGGAATGAACTACAAATCCGATACCTCAACTTTGTAAAGCTAAAGCATATCTGAGACGAGTGGATACAAATCAGAATTTTAAAATAATTATGTTAAAAATTCAAACTACCAACTATACCATGATCGAAAATTCAGATTCAAGATTTAAGAATGAAGAATTGAAGATGAAGAAAATCATACGTTCAACTGTTCAAACTTGTCAGCCATTGGTGAATTTTGAAATCTTTTCAGTGTTGTCTTCCATAATAAAAAAAAAATCTTGATGTAAATAAAAAAACGTTACTTTAAAAATTTCATTATTATCATTATAAAATTTTGTATTGAATCTCGTATTTCTTAATTGGATTTTATGATTTTCAACTATGTGAAATCAATATCCCTTATATTTACACAACCATAAACTATTAATTCACCTTTTGCAGCGATATTAATAACAATTGAAATTTATTTTCTGGAAACAATTCAACAACATTAAAAATTAACTATCACTGAAATGCCAGAAATAGATCAGCTTGATGGAGTGCATGTGGTATCCACACGATTATTAGATTAATTCCTTCGTAATTCCATTAAAATTCCAGTCATTTTGTGTGCAATACAATAACAACAAATCAATCTGTCTCAACATAAAAGACATATTACGACAGCCTAATGACAACCTTATTGACAGTGATACGTGTTTTGCAATAAAACAAAAAACTTCTTCGTCAAAACTGTTTCTATATGAACGTTTTCAACAGTAGTTCATTTAAAAATGTTCCATCTCACGCTGAAAGAAATTTTTTCCAAATTCAATTCGAGAAAATCTCGCAATGTTTCTAATTTTAGCAAAGTATTTTCCATTTTCATTTCAATATTCATTGTTTGGGTCGGAATTTGGAAAATACAAAATGATATGAAACGTGTGTTATCGATATCAACGTACAACAGTGAATTATGGTTAGAAATAATCGAAAGTTTGGATATTTTGATTTTTATAACGATGGTAATAGTAGTTAGTTTGGAGAACATAGTCAAAGTGAAAAATAACTGTCATGAGATGGAGGGAACGACTTTCATTCAAAATGAAGAACTAAGTAGTACCGCGCTTTACATAGCATTATTGTTTTACGGAGGTCTTGTGAGTATAGTATGTTTTCAATATCTACTTGCGAATAAAAATAAAGATTCCGTACAGTTTTTTCTCTCATTATCTACGCAGTACTTTTTACTTAGTACTGAATTGGATTTCATCAAAGTAACCGTTGAAATTACTACTTACTATAGAAATATTCACTTTTTGTTGAAAGACGTTCTAAATCCGGTAAAGCCTCTATATTGGATTGGGTGTGAAATGAAAAGTCGGTTCCGTTACACTTTCTTTTATATCATTACTACTGAAAATAACGTTTTAATAAAAATTTCTAATTAAATAGGTGACCGGACGTTCCACATCGAAGATTGTATAAACTTACACTGGGTCGTCTGCAAATATGTTCACAAAATTAATCAAGAGTACAGCCTACGATTGTTATCTATAATCATTTGTATTTTTTATAAACTAATGTTCATTCCATATATTTCATCATTGAATTTAATTAAAGCATATTCTGAGAACTTGATCAACGAATTGTTTCACGCTAGTCTGTGGCTGTTCCATTTCGCTGAAATGTTACTCTTAGCTTGCTCAGCAGATTTGACAAGTAGAGAAGTGAGTACCATTCTGTCCATCTTTCATCGCTGTGGTTATAAAATGTTGGCTTTCTTGAAATACTGATAAACTGCAAAAAAGTAGCATATTTTAAGATTTCATCTGCTTTTATTCAATATTTTCACGTATGCATTATTTTAATTGTTCATTGTGAACAGTGCGTAAGAATACCGCTTCCTTAAATTTCGTGCTTAGGCGACCCAAACAACTTCTAAAGAATTGAACGAATGAACTGCCGTTCCTTTCAGTATTGCTTCTAGATTGAATTTGTTGATGGAGTAGATTACCCTTACTTTCAGGCAAAAATCACACAATACGTGTTATGTGAATACGCAGAATACCACTTGAATGACGAAGATATAGATATTGTAAGTATTTCAAGTGAAAAAAAATCTTCGTTACTAAATTAGTTACCATATCGTCATGATTTTCGTAGATAGAAACGCAGCACAACAATTTATGCGTCCACAAAGCCGAATTCAAAGTTTTCAACATATTTAAATTGGATAAACCTATGGTTTTATTGGCAAGTAGATGATTCACTAGTAAGTAAATGTACATCCACTGCTTGATACGTCTATATAATCTACTTCCAGATTTTTGGAGCAGTTGTTACATATTTGGCAATTTTCATACAGTTGCAAGACGTTTTGAATATTTCACAGATATTCTCCTCACTTAAAAACTAACCGGATTCATTTCCCATGTCTGCTTGAATATAAACGAACGCCGTTACTATTGGATGCTCTAGCGTATTTCATCAGTATGTTATTTTCGTTCAGCTTTTCGGTAGCAAATACTCTAAAACACAAAACAATCCATATAAAAGGAAATTTTTCCACAAGTTCGGTATTACCAATATTTCACATCAGATAAACATATCATAATAAATTACTGAATATATGGTTTGATTTCCTCAATAGTCCATTTATCTTTCAGCTTGAACAAATATTGTATTCTTTCTCCAGCATCTTCAGATAATTCGTACTCTGGACAATAATGTATAGTCTTTTGGTTCCTCTGTACATCGACATACACTAAACCATCCAGATGACGTAGATTTGTGACTAATCCTGGAAAATATTATTTGAATTAATGCACACGAATAAGATTAGTACATGGCTTTTTTTTACCTTCAGGCACGGTGCCTTGCCAAATTGTAAGAAAATCTTTCAATTCGAAATGACAAGTTGGTTTTAATAAAGATTCACCCACCATTCTGCATATTCTATCTTCTATCAATTTAACGATACGATCATCTATAAAATACATAGATCAAAATTCTTCAAATTTTTAGATTAGAAATATATTTACAAAATTATACGCTTACCGGATGAATCGCTTTCAGACACTTCTTCGGTATAAATTGAAAGTAAATATTCTAATATATAAGGAGGTACGATTCCTTCTAATAATTCTAAAACTTCAGGTACAGGTATTGCATCATATTTCCATGATTGCGTATCGATTAGATTTATGAACAGAGATAATACTCTCTGATGGTATTGGAACTCTAACAATCTCCATTTACCTAGTTCAGATAAACATAACGTTACAATTATTGTATCCGGAAGGAAAAATAATGTGTACATAAAATTACAAAACTAGCCGTCTAATTGAAAAGCAAATAAATCATTTAATGTATTTATCAATTCTAAATGACTAGCTTGAACTTCATTTAATAATTCTTCCGTAGAGTACATCAGTACCCCAGAGGAACGCAATTCTGGTTCTAACTCCGAACCTTGATACGCACTTGATTCTAAAATTTTTCTCAATTTTTGAAATTTTGGTTTACATGGTTTGATTTCTAAATACGTATGAAATACTCCAATAACCTGAAATATAACGAAATTATAATCCAAAAGAACTGAGAAAATATTTCAATTTGAATTCACCTCTTTGTTTTCCACGATTCTTTCATCGGAAGATTTCAAGTCCTCTGGTAATTTCAGTTGCGGTACTAGAAGTAGAGAATTCGAAGTTTCAGCTTCTTTCACTTCGTACGTTTTCGAATCGGAACATAATACAACCTTGTCGTCTTTTCTTCCTTTGAACGACAATCTAATTCATAATGAAAAGATTTGCTAGTATTCAAAATACGAGTTTCGAGAGGAATTAAAACCTTACTCACTCAACACCGCTTTTTAATTTTGTTAATAGTTCGTTATCGAGCTCTAACAATCTGTATTGCTTAGAGATATCAGAAAAGTAAATCGTTTGCGTAATAGGAGCCAAAGTTTTCTCGTTCAATTTAGCATGATGAATGATTTTACTTACGTCTTCTACTGTGCGAATGTAACTGTAATAAAAAACATTATAATAATAATAATTTAAACAAAAAATAAAACTGGAGTGAGTAATTTTTGTAACACTTTACACTTACCGCTTCCCTAATTTATCCATTCCGGTGTTACGAAAACGTGTTCAAAAACAGTGGGATAATTACCTTACACGAAAATCTCATACTTCAAACGATGAGAACATACGATAAATGAGTTTGAAGAAGAAATTAAAATGCAATAAGACTAATTTGTATTCAATTTACGATTTGTACCTGCAACAAATTTATTTAAAATTTTAATTTTTTATCAAAGCTGTTTTCAGTGTTTTCCTACTTGAGCGGGAACTAGTGGTAGTGGTGAAGCAAGTAGTAGGGGTATTTGAAAAATCAGTTCTAAAAACTTGAAAACTCAAATTTTCATTACTTTCCATCAAAAAGGTTTTATATTTTATAATAATAATTATTTTGAAAAGAAAAATATTCTCATCGCTGTAATTCATCTTTTTTAAATGCATGTTTTTTAAAATCAAAATTAGGAATCACAAATGTTATCAGTAGCCATACCCCATTACCTACCTAGTGTACCTACACCTGTCCTAGTTCCATAGTTACAGCCGCCACCTAAACGTTCTTGGCCTTGGTAGCAAACCAGGGGATCCGATATACGTTGTTCTCGTGTGTAACGAGAGTAACATGAGAGAAACAACGGTTAGCAGTATATCGTCAAAA
>FIZR01026444.1:0-31105 GCA_900060175.1 Ferrisia virgata
GCCAAACTGAGCCGATTGGCCGAATTTGAGCGATTTTGGTCTGTATTGAGCAGAGTAAATGATTTTAAAGTCCATGGGCAGGGGGGGATAACAATAAATATCTGGCATGACCAAAAATGGTTTTAATTATCTTCTAGGACCACAAAACAGATTCAGCAGATATTCACCCCTCATCCTGGATTTCATTAACAATATAACATTGAAAATCAGACTAAAAAACATGGCTAAAAATTTGTAATTTTTTTGGTTTTGTGTGGATAACTTTTGAAAGAGCTATTACGAGCACCTCATTGAAAAATTTTAAAATAAACGGGAGAGCACCTTCAACTTGGTCGTTGGGTTGATCACTACGAGAGATGCATTTATACGGAGGAAGATAAATTGCAATTGAAGAAAAAATATTTTTCTCTAATTATTGGACGAAAATAGAAAAAAAAAATTCTAATTTTGAAGGTAAATCAAAATTTCACATTTTTTTTCTTCATTGGAAAGTAACCTTTTAAGTTTCTGCTCATGCCATGACGCGAGGTGTGTACTGCTACACATTTTAAAGATTTTTAGTGTGGAGTTCATGATAGCTTTTACAAAAATTATCCATAAAAAGCCGAAAAAAATTAAAAGTTTTCGACTATATTTTTTAATATTTATATCGTCACAGTTCGATAACCATTCCATCCGTACTCTTGATTTTTTTATCACAGTCTGTCACTCATATTCCTTGCCTTGTGGCGTAAACGTTTTGCTCCTTTTGCATTTACCTTCAAAATTGAATTTTTTTTTCTATTTTTGTCCAAAAATTGCTAAAAGTATTTTTTCTTCAATTGGTATTTTTTTCATCTGTATAAATTCAACCCTCGGGGTTACTACCCCAACCACTGAGTTGAAGGTGCTCTCCTGTTCATTTTAAAATTATTTAATGAGTTGCCCGTAATACCTTTTTCAAAAGTTTTTCATAAAAAGCTAAAAAAGTTACAAATTTTTAATCTTGTTTTCCATTGTAATATTTTACGAACCCCTTTGCCCCAACTCATGATATTTTTACCACACATACCTGAGAGTATATACTTAATATGTTCTTGAGCAAACAGCAAATTTTCATCATTATTAATTTTTTTTTTCATGAATTTTCAAAGTAAGCGGCAGGTTTGGGTGAAAATGAAATTTTGAAAATAGAATATCTTCACTCCTTCAGGTTTTTTGGTGTGTTAATCACTATACATGTAAGTCTTACGAGTTAACCTATAACTAGTATAAGGGAAGGTAGGTTAATGCGAACACTCAGAACATTAATGTAGGTATAAGTATCTCTACCTATTTAGTACGTAATTAATTACATAAACTAATTCCTAAAAATTTTCAGGATAAACATTATTTATGTGTTCTTGCTTCTGATACCCCAAGTCAAAACTTAAGTCAGTATTTTCCACTTTGCAATGATTTTATTCACGCAGCACGTTTGAGAGATGGCAATGTTTTGATTCACTGGTAAGTTGCTATCCAATTACTCGTAGGTATTTTCAATATTTTACAAACTCCTTAGACGAGCAAACATTAAATAAGAAATCTTCAAAAGCAGGTATCTACTAAATTTGATCATTGTAATATGTAGTTTAGCAGGAATGTCCCGTAGCGTAACTGTAACTGTTGCTTACATAATGAGCGTAACTACACTAAGTTGGAAAGAAGCTTTGAAAGTCGTGCGTGTGGGAAGAGCTGTAGCAAATCCCAATTCTGGTTTTCAAAAACAATTACAAGAATTCGAAATCACACGATTACTTGAGGTGATTTGATTTATTATTCAGGTAGATATTTTTAATAAAGTATCTTTATTAGTTTAATCAAACGTTCAAATTTTAACCCAGGAACGAAGAAGGCTGAAAGAACGGTTTCCTAGTATAGCTCTAATAGACCTAGATGAACATCACTGTCAGTTAATGCTGAAATCGTACCAAAAATTAATTATTTCAAAACATATATGCGAAGGAAACTGCTCGAAAGGTGAAACATGCCCAACAGGAATTTGCAACTTGCAGAGTAACAAGTGAGTTTGTGCACTTACGATTGTTTTTTTATCCTTGTAAAATTGCATATTGGAATTTCTCGTTGAATTAAAGATAATTCGCGGATATTATGCGAAGCAAAATATGAAATAAGTATTTGTACGCATTTTAGATAAATGGAAAAAAAAGATGGGTAGTTAAAGCTACCAACCTGCCTACGCATTTAGAACAAATACATGAAAATCTGTGTACAAATCAACCGTATATTTTTTCAAAATAGAAATCAGTTTTTAAATTATGAGATAAATTTTATAAGTTGAGATTGAAGGGGCAGGGTCTAAGTGGTGATTCTTTAACAAAAAAATTCTTAAAACCGTTGCTGTTGATTTTTCTGCTCAGCACTAATCAGAATACTCAAAGTGTGTGAAATTCGTACTCGCTTTAATTTGAATCAAGTTTTAATTACTATTGACTGTCAGTTCTATAAATGAGTGCCTATGCCGTTAGTTTGCTTTCACTAACTGACATATTCGATTCTCACTATTTCAAGGCAATGAATTTTCGGTTAGATAGGAATATTGAATACTTATTATAATTATTTGAATTTACAATGGAATAAACATTCATATTTTAGATACCTATACCTATGCATAAAAAGGAATCCCCCATTGATTCACATGTACCTAACGGACATTCCAGTAAATGGTTGACTTAGGTGTAGTTTCTGCTTAGTTAAGGATACCTATCAAACAACATTTATTCATCAAGAAATTCTTGGAACAAATCCAATTTATCTCAAAGTATTACAATTCAACTTCGAAACAATAAATAACCCCATTACAAAATACTTTCACAATTCAATTAAACTATAACACAAATTACTGATTGTAAATCACCGATTAATATAAATCGACAAGAAAATTTCAATTGTGCAGCATTTTCTCGACAGTTTTCGAAGTGGTAAATCAATAACACTTGACATACATTCCATTACAAAAAAAAGTCAGCAAATTAAATTCCCGCATGATATTCTCTTGAAATTTTTTCAACAATAATATCAAAGAAGTTTAATAATAAAAAATGATTATTAATGAAAAATTATGAATCTTGAAATATTTTGGAGTGAACTTTTTTTCATGTCAAGCATCATGTAAGTAATTGAGTTGACCTATTTATTTAAATAGTATAAATGAATAGGTATGTTAACATATATACTGCAGGTGCATTAGTAGTAGAAAATATCGTCAAGGTAAAAGATGCGCGTGTTAAATTTTCTAGGAATTCCCTGATTTGATGTAAGAAATTCAAGACACAGTTCAAATTGCTTCAGAGCTTGAATTATCGCGTACTTTTATTAATAATCTATTGTCGACCTATTTTACTGTTTCAATGAAAAGAAATTTTCAAGAATATATGAATCATATTTACATATGTTTTAATTTTACCCTCAGATATATTTTTTTTTTTCTTAAATTGATATTTTGCTTACATTTTGTAGAAAATTAAGTAGAAAAAGTTCAATGACTACAAGACCATCGACTGTGAATACTCCATCGACGTCTAAAGGCCGACTAGATCCGTTTAAAAGACCATCCAGTGGCCCAGCGATTCTCATGACTTCTTCAAATCTACTTCCATCTCGTGTAAATTCAGTACAAAGTCTACCAGATCTAGGTGATAATGAAAGACTACAATTTATGTCAGCACCATCCACACCTCAAAGATGCTCAGCTCGTAAAATCACCCGTAATATTCGTAGCATCGCTCCAATAGTTGACTTAGATGAAATAATTCCATTTGAAGATAAATCAAAAGAATAAAATTATCACAAATAATGTTTCCATTAAATTGCTTCCTTGAATGTGGTAGGTGTAGGCTATTTGTACTTCCATAAAATATTTTGTACTTCGTCTTATGCACCATATTTCATAACTCTATTTTTATGTTTTTCAGATACGTAGATGTTGCAGTTTCAATAGGTGTATAATTGGCGAGCTACGCTACCTACATCTGCATCGGTTCGATCTTAAAACAAGAATTGATTTTCGATCTCAAAAATTAAAATCAAAATATTTGATTCAGATAGAAACCTCACAGGAACGAGTGCTTTTATCTAATTTCGTAATTACGTTATTTTAAGAAATCAAGAATAATTCGACAGAAGCGAGTAGACAGCATTCGTATCCTTTCAGAAGTTCATGACAGTAACTTTTTTAAAACATATTATCAAAAAAATTAACAGTATTCATTTTTCTTGAACCTGCAACTAAAAGTACATAGAACACTGCATTGAAAATATCACCGACCTACATACCATAACTAAATATTCGCGATTGTACTTCATCATTATTTGAAATAGTAGTGTTCATATTTTCTTTATGATCAGTGAGCCGGTTTATATGTATCTATCAGTATGATGTCTGTACATATATATAATTTTTTTTTGAAGATGTTCAGTTTGGTAAAAATTTTCCACTGATACCTACATTAACCTACGATTACAATAGTATAAAGAACACTAGTACCAATTTACCCGGTAGAGGACTTGATGTTCTGCTTCAACAGTTGAGATGATAAGCGTGATACGATTGTAAATGAAGGTGCTCAATCATAGTCTAACATACTAGATAATGCCTCAGACATTTATTTTGAGAAAATATTAATTTTCATTTTTTTAAAAATCGAATGCATACATGGTTCAATTTTATTACATTTTCATTAATATCTACGAATTTTTTAAGTAGGTATTTTTAGTCACTGGAACAAATAATTTTTCCTTTGTCGAATGATATTTTTGTGGATTGTGATACAACAACTTTTTTTTTATTTTAGTGATAATTTAAGTAATTTGTTGAACGAAATGATGATGTGCCTATACTATGTAGAATTTCAGACTGAAATTTATAAATGAATTCGCCCCAAATGCTTCGCAATTTACGTACAATAAGAATGTTGGAATACCTACATTAAGCAACTAAATATTACAACCCAATGAATGAAAGCTATCTATAATTTGGTAAATACCACAAAAATGTGTGAAAATTCAATGTCATGATGAACTTATTTTTTGCGTAAGGATAATTGTATCAAAAAGTGCAATTGTTAACTACGTAAGTATAATAGCAATTTTTAATATAGCCTAAGTTAATTTACCCACAATTTGTAGAAAGGTTGAAAGATTATTATCGTACCTAGCGGTAAACAAAATTAAATAAGATTAAACCAAAGTTTTTCTAAGTTGACCGTTCATTTCATGACTAAGACAATCTTCGATTATTTTGGCCTAATCTTCCTCAAATGTTTATCAGAATCATGAATTTGACAAATTTATAATATGTACAGTTTTACAAATCATAATAAGTAGTTCAAATATTGGTTTAAAATATTGTGGGTGCCTTATTTATAAATAAAAAAAAAACGTATTTATATTTATTTGAAAATTTCAATTTCGAATTAATTTTTATACTTAATTCAATTGTAAGTTAGTATAGAATTACTGTGAGATCGATTTGTTTTTGTAATGAATTGTTACGCATTGTTTTTAATGAATACTTACTTACCTAATCAGTTAGTTATTTTTGTTGAAATGTTGACACTTTTTTAAAATGTTAACTATTAAATTTATACTTTATTATAGGTTGAAAGAATAAATGTTAATACGCACATGAAGTCTTCTTTCATGTTTTAATTCTTATAGATCATGTCCTTTTAATTATTTGTTGTTACTGAAGAAGTTCAACTTTCTGAGTAGGATAAATGTAATGTACGAATATTTTAGCGTAATATGTATATCCATAATTCAGTATGCATGCGACTATATAGAGGCTGTCATTGGAGGAATAGGTATTTCTACAATTATTCTAGCTTCCTTGTTAAATTTTTATATAAATTCGATAAATAACATTTCACAGCCATTACAAAAAATGCAGTATTACTTATAAAAAGTTAATATTCTATTTCTCGTTTTCCTAAGAAAAAAAAAACGAGTATCTTTATCAACAAAATATTTTTATATTTAATTTGGGCATTTTCAAATTAAAATTTGTAGTTTAGAAACAATTTTTGAAAATTATATAACCCCGATTCGTGTGGCAAGTGTATACGTCACAATCACATGATAGACGACTCTTTACTGATAAGAAAAGGGAGAATTTGAATAAAATTATAAAATATATTAAAATTTTTGTTTTTTAAAAGAAATCTAAACGAACTTTCTTCTAAATTAAACTGTTTTTGGGAAAATTATAAAAAACCATACATAAAAACTATTTTCTTCTATTTCTCCCTTTTCTTATCAGTGAAAAGTCCTGTATCACGTGGTTGTGAAAAATACACTCTGTATACGAATGCGATGCGAATTTGACATCGATCTTATACTTTAAGATACCTAGCGCACCCACTAACTTTTCGACTTTCGTCAAACAGCTCTCCCATATAACCTGGCTGCGCAAACAGTTGCACAGTAATTCGCGTATTTTTTCAATACACATTGCACTTTTCCCCTGTGCACTTCTTTGACGAAAAATCTTCCATTGAACACTGTATACACTGGGTATCCAGGTATGTTAGATCGATGGAATATTTGATATCCCCGGTCTCAAAAGGTGGGACTTGTTACAAAGTAGCATACCCAATCTGTATAGTAAAGTATTGTTTAGACAAATGAATTTTTGCATTTTTTCTTGTTTGAGAGTTGATAATGGAAAAGAATTAAGCAAAATACAAAGAATAATGTTAATTTGAAATAATAGAACAATTAAATCCATTTGAAAAGATGCTCAATCGGAATTTTTGCCGTTTTTGAGAAATTCCAACCATATTAGTTCTGTTGGAAGTTTCTGCAGGCTTTCTTGAAGATGATTGAACGAAGCTCTAATGATTTTGATCTGAAGTAGAAATTAGAAAATTCAAAAAAAGGCTCTAAATCATTTGAGGCTGAAGAAACTCGGAAAAAGTATTCTCGTTTAGCATGATAATATTCTCGCTAGGTGAAAAAAATCCAAAAATGGGCTCTAGTCTGTACACGAGTTGGGGGTACTGTTTTCTACAATGTATCCAAAATTCATTGAATTCCGTTCAATCATCTTCAAGAAAGCCTGCAGAAACTTCCAACAGAACTGATATGGTTGGAATTTCTCAAAAACGGCAAAAATTCCGATTGAGCATCTTTTCAAATGGATTTAATTGTTTTATTATTTCAAATTAACATTATTCTTTGTATTTTGCTTAATTCTTTTCCATTATCAACTCTCAAACAAGAAAAAATGAAAAAATTCATTTGTCTAAAAAATACTACTATACAGATTGGGTATGCAACCTTTATAATGCAAAGTTCCACCTTAAAAGTAGTAAAAATTCCGATTGAGCATCTCAAACGGATTTAATTGTTCCATTACTTCAAATTAACATTATTCTTTGAAATACGCACATTTACTTTTCATTTGCGAGCTTAAAATGAGAAAATTACGCAAAATTCATTTCTTTTAGAAACTCTGCCTTTGACAAAAAAAAGTATGCAATGAAAAAAAACGCGAAACACGAAGTCCCACCATGATATTTAATTTGAACAGAAACGCTACGTAAGGCAACACTGTTGTGGCGTACGATTCTTTACTATTCATATTTGTTCTATGAATTGGCAAAGCTGGTCCCGGGAAAAATTAATCAATTTGATTTTGTATTTTGTTGTGTACTGCTCAATTTATGAGATGAGATGTATCAATGTGTAAATGAAGTTTAGATTAAAGTAATTCTGCAATGTTCGTATTTTTATCGTGGTTGCTGAGTTCTCCAGCTGAATATATTTTGTGGTCAACGTAGTGTAATGTCGAAGTTCAGTTGTTTTATCCATTAATGTGGGTGGAGTAGTGTCGTTGGTTTGATTTTGGTCGAAAATGGCAGAAGATGAAATTCTTTTTGATGATGTTTATACTTTGGGAGATATAGTTGGAAAGTGAGTATTATTGTGATTATTATTCTAAATTTGACGTTTAATTATTTGTATAATGTGTGACGATTAGATTCGACATTATCGTATCTACATAACTTGCCTTTATCACTATAAATGTTAATTGATGGTACCGCTATGATATAAGGAATAGAAATAGTTTTATGTTCATAAAAGTATGTTTATAATTTTTCTGTTCTATACTTATTCTCAGGGGACCACACAGTTTAGTGCGTAAATGTGTTCATAAACAAACTGAGCACCAATTTGCTGTCAAGATTGTCGATGTTGCTAAATATTCGAGTAGCCCAGGACTTACCACTGATGGTTGGTTTATTGTTTATTTTATCTGAATTATCGTCTTGTTTTCATAGCGTAATATAATAATTCATCCAATTTGTTTGTAGATTTGAAACGCGAAGCAACAATATGTCATATGCTAAAACATCCACATATTGTGGAACTACTGGAAACGTACAGCTCGGAAGGTTTACTGTACATGGTTTTCGAATAGTACGTAATTTCTTTATTTGTTCTTTTTCACTAAAGAACAAAGAGATTATTTGGTTTCCTGTAACTCTTATTCGTGTTGTTATTGTTATTACTTTTCGATAGCATGGAAGGATCCGATGTATGTTTTGAAATAGTCGAACGTGTTAAAGCTGGTTTCGTTTATAGTGAAGCTGTTGCTAGGTACGGAACATTTTCATTTTCTAATCTGAGATCTTGAAGCATTGATTTACCAAACATACTCTGAATTTCTAGTCATTACATGAAGCAAATTATGGAAGCGATTCGATACTGCCATGAAAATGATATCATCCATAGGGATATAAAACCTCACTGCATTCTACTAGCTTCCAAAGAAAACTGCTCTCCGGTGAAAGTTGGCGGATTTGGAGTTGCAGTACAATTACAAAATGGCAAAGTTATCAGTTCTGGTGAGTGTACTAAGTACATAAAAAAATATTCAGCACTGTCACGCGAAATCGAATTCAAAATATACTTCGAAAGATTCACATTTAAATCAAAATTTTTATCACATTGGCTGAGGTGATTAACGGTTTCACGTATTTATTTATTTATTTTAGTTTCTCGTTCTCTTTCGTATGAACATTTACCCGAGTTGGAGAAAATTGAAGTAGCTGAAAATCATGGTATTTTTCAATGTTCATTTCTCGCTTGTATTTTCACGTTGTAAGCTTTCTATCGTAGCTGAGTAGAACATTTTAGTGAATCCAGGTATAGGAGTAAAAGAATGTTGCTATGTCGAAATTGCTCAACTGAGATGCCATTTATCCGATCGGTAATTTATACTGAAACTATTGAAAAGTTTGATGAGTTGATTTGCTGTAGGTGCGTTAAAAATTGAGAAGTTATTACATTTTGATTCACAATTGCTAAGGTGATAGCGTCCAGCTTTATATATTTTCGCCGTATTTTAGAATTGTTATTATTGATTTCATTGTTATTATTATTATTATTTATTCTTGAGTATAAAAAATTAATCGCTTTTTGCGAGTCTTGCAATCTGGCATTTGTTCTTGAAATTTCAAAAAATAACGTTAGTTGCTTGTAGAATATTATTTCAATCACTGAAATAATATGTATTTTGAATTACGATTGGTTGTGTTGTAAATTTTCTAACAAGGATAGAAACATTGTTAATAGCGGTTTACAGTTCATTACGCACTAAATTTGAACATGTTCCAATGTTAGGGCTATAATATTCTTGTGAAAATATGATTTTATGAAAACAAATTTATTAAAAAGTTCATGTTGTTATACGGAAGAGCTTCTAAAATAATATATATTTTACATTGTTATTGCTGATCTGATGATGTTGAACATACATACATGAATGATTAGAATTAGAGATAGTGAATTCTAATCAGCACAATCATATACCTATTATAATTGCACCCGGCATCGAAATTATGTTTTAATTTGACACTAATTTAGGTGTTTTAAATCAACTTTATGTTCGGAATTGATTCTTGGTCCAGGAGGAGAGTATATTGGTTGATTTTTAATACATCATATAAGTATCTGTATAAAGTTCTGAAAGTAATTTTTTTTTATTATTTTTCAAAAAAAGAGACATTTCTTTTCCAAAAGGACTAGGATCCAAATTGGTGTATAAATATACAACATCTGATTGATTAATTTTTAGATCTAGGCGCACGCAGTGTATAAATTAACCAATCAGATGTTAAACTACTATAAACAAAACCTTTTCCAGGTCCTGGTACTTTTCGAAAAAAAATCTGTAAATTTTTTTTCAGTCGTGAGTGTATTATAGTCGGTTATATGGGTTGACCGTTTTGCATTTAATTTCTTAAATTTGCTTCACTTTTTTGTCTATATACTAATTTACTGATGATTGCTTTCTAAAATAATTTTAGAACCGATTACAAATTTAGTCAACATGTAAATTTACGATCAGTTATTTTGAGTGAACCTGTATCAGTTAAGAATTTTAAGTTTTATGAACTCAGTCGCAGCGTAATTATTATTATAGTTGCAACAGTTAGTTTTTATTTTATTACGTAAATCAGAACTTTTGAAGGTGATTCGAAGAAAAATATTGTAGAGAATTTTCTTTTGTAGATTAGCATTCTTTTTATATCAGTTTTTTCCGGCTATTGTTCGTCTTTATCTTGTTTAAGATTTAACTTGACTTTCTCCGGAAATATTGAATAAAGCGCGAATTTTAATACAGAATTAATTACGAAGTATAATATTACTCTCGAAAATGATGCAGATCTGTTAGTTTTATATTTTGTTCTTTTTGAAGGATTTTTATTCCTTCTTAAAATCTACTTCCTCAATTTTTTTTTAATTTTACACGATTAGATAATTTTTCTGATAAATTATACTGAAAAAACTTCACATGAAATTTTTACTGGTACATGCAAAGCTCATTAACAGTGAATCTGCAAAGATGAGCATATATGATTAGGTTAATGTAATTTTAATCAAATATTTTCCACAGAGGCCAACGTAGGAACTGCTCATTACGTTGCTCCAGAAATAATTGAGAAGAAACAGTTTGGTAAACCAGGAGATATATGGTCTTGCGGGATTATACTACACTTACTTTTGGCGGGCTCCGTACCATTTGCAGGATCTGGGGAACGACTTCAACGCAATATTTGTCGTGGTCGACTGAAAGTAATTTGAATTTAATAGTTTTGTTGTTTTTGAACTGTAATACTTTGTATTTGTTTTAAGATTTATAGTGTTATAGTAACTGGGCACTTTTTTTAGTTGATTTTTTTATTTTCATTTTTCATTACAATGTTTAGTTTAGGTATTTATCACCATATAGTTCGGAAAAAAGGTGTCAGTTTTGTTTATGATTGCAGGATTCTTACAAACATTTTTTTGTTGCAATCCAATTCTGGGTTCATTTTTAAAATTATTTCGATTTATTGAAATTAGATTTTTTACTGTGGATGCAAATTAAGACCAGAAATAGACTTGACCATTTTCGTTTGTTCATTCACAGCAGCATTGTTCATTTTAGAATCGTTCACGCAAGGAATTTTGTAAATTTAAAGTGAAAGTACCCCTATATTTTTGGTATTCGTATGATGGTTGATCTCTCACACTATTTCAATTTTTCATTTAGAGTAAATTTTATTTTATGTTATGTTAGTTAGCCACTTACTAAATATTTTGTGAAGGCGCCCCGATTACCAATTACTGTGCAAGAATTTACGCAACTTCTTGATTATAAAATATTATTTTCAATCCTTTAGTTTAAAACTTGTTCGTTGAAGGTTCTTGCGATTAATCAGCAACAGAAAGCCGAACCGAATTTTATTGAATTTTATTCAACTTATTTATAACGTAGTTCAAAATATATCGTATTTTTGTCATTCGACTGATTCAGTGTTGAACTAAAGTTTAAGAATGGTTTGCGAACGTTTGCGAATTCAAGATATTTTATTTAATTTTATATATTGAGCCTTGGAATTCTCGAATAGTGACATTTTTACACAAATTGGTGAATGTTTTAATTTTATAATAGGGTTGGCCGCATTACAGCTTGTAAAATATTCACCAGATTAATACTCGTGACAAAGATAAAAATAATTTTATCTTATTTTGTTTTCGAAGTCTGGAAATTTTCAATAAGTAATGTGAGAAGCGCCCGTAAAATAGAATTTTTAATGTAGTATGGAGCAAAACGAGTGAAGGGGGAAAGGTTTCTATAAGAAAGCGAGCTAAAGAAAGTCCATTCAAGTGTGTTCGATTATCCGAAGATGAATGGTATTACATTTACCAATAAACAGTTTTTATGTTGCGTTGTGTAAACGTATATTTTACCGTTAATCGTATCTATAGTTGGGGTTTCTCTTCAATTAATACGTTTTGCAGTAAAGAGTTTTATAGATAATTGTACGTTTGTATTTAATTTAGACGAGTACACCATTTTGGGAGTGTATCAGCGAAGCGGCGAAAGATCTGTTAAAACGAATGCTAGTCGCTGACCCAAATAAAAGAATTACCGTTCAAGAAATATTGAATCATCGTTGGTTAAGGGTTAGTAAACTAAAGATGAGCTCTTTTAAATTCGTCAAGTCCGCTACTAACGGTGTATATTTTTATATTTTAGGATCGAGATAAATGTGCTAAAATACATTTATCTTACACGGTAGAAGAGCTAAAAAAATTTAATACTCGTCGTAGATTAATGGGTGCCATATTGAATGCTGCATCATCGCCTAGGTGGGCTTTATTGTGCAACGATACTTTATCTGATGTGGATCAGTTCTCTGATTTTAATTCAGACGAAGGTACTTCGAAAGGTGAATAGAAATTTAAACCAAAGTATTGAATTGATAAAGAAATAATAATAATTTTTTTGAGCGTTTAAATGTTTCATAAAGCCGTCAATACCATATTCGATAGTATAGATGATCTAAGATGTTTAGAAAATATTAGCAATGAAGACGAGTATACGGTTGCTACGTTATTTGAAGATAAACAATTACACGGATTATTAGAGGTGAGTAAAATTATTAGGCAGAAGGATATAAGTATGCCAATAATAGAGATAAAGACTTGAAATACATGATTATGTACTCATAGAAAAGATCGTTTCTCTGGTTTTAGATGTAAAAAAAAGTTCCAAATGTTGGAAAATTTCTTAAAAATAGTCCTTCTATTATTGCTCGAAGCGTGATTTTTAAGCATTCGAAAATTTAAAATTCACTTTTTTTAAAAATTGTCTTTAATTCAAATCACTTCTCATATGTTACTTAACTATTCAGACTGAATGTCTCATATTGATAATTTTGTTGATTTAGTTATACGATTTCATATCTGGCAAATCATTGAGCACTTTACCTCGGCCACCAAAGGATGCGTATTTCCGATACAGAGAGGTTATAGATATACTGAAAGATATAGACGACAGTTATTCGTTTCCAAGTAATGATAATCAACTGAAAAGAATCGTTCGTGAGCTTCTAGAAGTTTTAACAAAGCCTCATATGAAGGTAAGCCGCATGTACAAATTTATCAGCGAAACGTTTGCATAAAAAATTCTTGCTTCTATGAATAGAAAATTATGAGTTACACCAGGATCATGTTACACAAAAGTTTTGTAACCTTTCGAAGGAGAAAAATTGCTCCTGCGGGGTTAACATTTATATTAGGAGGACCCTATATAAAATTCACATAATTAAGCTTGAATATCAAAGAGTTTGTACTACAGCCTTTTCCTGAAGTGAAGATTAAATGAAAGTTGAATGAATTCATCTTGGTTGCGCGATAGGAAATTTTAAAAAAAAAGTCAAAAACAGTGATATCGTTTGAAATTATTCCAAAGTTTGTTGTGTCAATAATTTATATTTAACCAACTTCTTGTGCAAGTTTTAATTAATTCGAGAAGTCTTGAAGAAGTTTTTCAATACAAATTGTGCGCTGTTAATGTCCACCAACATGTAAATAAAACTATTTCCCAATAAAATCAAAAACTTCTGTTGAACTGTCATCCATTAAGAAGTGGTGAACAGTTCTTACTTTTTTCTGACAATCGAAAAGATTGGAATTACGTGATTATTCACGTGTAAAAATGACAGAAAATTTACTAACCGACTTCAGTAAATTTTTATATTATTTGCTTGATGGTTAAGAATGATGAAAAAGCGATGAGCTTATTCGTAATGAAAGGGGAGAATCTAGATTTGTATTTGTATCACAAAGGCCAAGAATATATTCTCTTCATCCCTTCATATAATTAATTTTTTTTATGGAAAGGTGGACTTTTTTAGTGTATTTATGATGCGAAGAAAAAAATTTTCCTTGTAAATGTTGTATTTTACTACCAAAGTTCTTGGTAAAGACATACGAAAAATTCCGCGGCTATCAGTCGTATGGATGTAAGTTAGTATGCGTTCACGAGTGTTTTGTTTTGTATTTATAAAAATACGAATAAAATCAAAAATTAAAAACATCTGTATCAAAAATGCAAAAATGTATCTAAACCTAACCTATGTACTTTAACAGTCGCAAGTATTAATATCTATACTCTATGTAGGTAATGTACAATTGAACATACATACTGTCGTGCTTATATTGCATTTTTTAGCATGTTAATTTAATTCAAGTATTTTGGGCCTGTTCAAACCGGTAAAACAGTTTTCTTGTAAATAAAAAACACTGGTATAATTGTACTGGCTGGTAGTTATTTTCTGTGGTACATTTTTCTTGTTTTTTTGTTTTTTTTTTCTTTCATTCCGCCCAGATATTATTTGAAAATGTTACTTGAGATTCTCGTGCGTGGCGTATTTTATTTTATTTCTCTTAATTCTACCGTAGTACTATTTTTTTCTTCGGTAGAAAAAAAGAAAAGGAACAAGATTTAGTAAGCTTTTAAAAATGTTTTATTCACTTTTCAGTGTTTTAGTAGCTTTTGAAAGATACTATTAGTCTCACGGGAATGAATATAGTGTACCCACCGTTATATGTATTCACAATCTCTTTACTTGCATGCACAAAATTTAAAGGCAGTTGAAATAGTTGAGTAATTTTCACGTTAGTCTTCCACGATGCATTAATTATAAGATGCATTTTCACGAACATTTCAACTCGCGAGTACATTGAGAAAATAGTCAAGTACCAAATATCGTGCTGTTTTTTTCATATCATTATAATATTTTTCTCCAAATATGTGTTGAATATTTTGTCGTCTCTATTTACGAATAAAATGGAATATGAAATTTTTATTTTTAGCACATATCCGAGTACATGATTTCCTTTTTCTTCGGCGTAATAAATAATAATAGAAAATACCCTCATAAAAATTACCTAAGTGAAATAATTTGTCTCATTTTCATTTTCATTTTCGCTTAATTTAAACGTACCAATTTAGTAAGAAAAAAACATTTTTATGTTTTCTGCTTTTAGTGATAGAATTAGGTAGAGTAAGTAGAAGTACATGAAAAATGCAAAATATAAATAATTAGATATCAATATTCTTTTTTCTGTTTCTGGAATAATTTTTTTTCATATATTTTTGATAGATTTAAAATGTTGATAGACGTTAAATTATAGATAGTTTATGGTGTAATAAAAAAAAAGAAAAAAAATGCAATAACGTATTCCGCTCCAAAAAATCAACCTATTTTTAAAGAATACTACGAGTAAATATATTCATATCTTTGAAGAATTTCTGAAGGTGTGCTCAAGTACAACTTATTCATTTTGTACCTATATATACATGCAACTATCTAAATTAGAAAAATTCTCATTCTGGCTCGGTAAAGTTGTACAAGTATATCGGACGATTTGGTACGAACACGATTCGAATAAAAAGTATCGAAACATGGTTTCATTTCGAAATGTCGTGCCTGTTCAAGCGATCATTTTTCTAGTGAAAAGATGTAGAAGAAACAATCTGAAAAGCAGGCAGTTGTTTGACACACGGATATTCAAAAAACATACAATAAATGTCAAATTTTCTCACCAGTGATGTACCGGAATTTTTTAACGAATCAAAATCTCTATCACAATACCAATTCAGTTTTTTATGAAAAAAAAATCGACCCGACTGTTTCTTTTTATTTTATTTTTTTATTTTTTAAGGAAACTTGAACTACAAGTAAGATTGGAACCTTAGCCTGCCACTGGCGTCATAGAGTTAAGGAACGGCATTAGTATAGATGTGTAGTACGGACAGAGGCGAGTTCATCTATGATAGTCTGACCCCCCTTTCTCCATAAGTATCGCTGCGTAGACATCTAAAAATTTAAGAAATGAGCAGTTTCAGAATTTTGATCTGATCACCAATCCAAGTGGCGAACCTTGTAGACAAAAATTTTTCCTACAAATCACATTTCACGTACCTCAATTATTAAAGGGGCAGTATTCGTTTGAATTTCATGAGCCCCTTAAGATAATTGAGATAGGCAAATTTCGTATATGACAAAAAATGCTGCAAAAGTTGCCTAGTATAAGGTTCACTATTCAAAACCAACGATTTGGACAAATCGTTTGTTTACAAAATTTTATACGGGGGTAATTGGGGCAGTGCAACATTTTGAGAACAAAAAATTTGTCCGAATCGTGGTTTTGAATAATGAACCTTGTACTAGGCAACTTTTGCAGCATTTTTTATCATTTACGAAATTTGCCTGTCTCAATTATCTCAAGGGGCTCATAAAATTCAAACGAATGCTGCCCCTTCAATAATTGAGGTAGGCAAAAAAATGTGTATATAACAAAATGTATAGGAAAAATTTCTGTCTATAAGATCCGCCACTTGGATTAGTAACGAGATCAAAATTTTAAAACTGCTTATTTTAAAAATTTTTAGATGCCTGTACACAATATCTATGGGGAAAAAGAGGGGTCAGAGTGTCATAGTTCAACTAGCCCTTGCCCGTATTGAACATCTATGCTAACGTCGTTTCTTAACTCTATGATGTCTGTGGAAGGTTAGAGATGAGAGGGGGAGGGCTTGGAAAGAGATGATATTACATGATGAACAATAATATTGGTAAAATGACCATGTACAATAATAGTTTCCTCTCGTTGGTTACAGTTTTTAAAACGAGTTGTTTGTTGGGTATTAGCTGGGATGTAGTTTTTACTCCCTCAATGGTAATCGTAAAATTATACTCGTAATAGCAGAATAAACGTTTGACATATTCATTTGAATTAGGAATTACCAACAGAAAATTTTTTATAATTACCGAAATTAACGAATAAATTTTTTCGACGAATGTATAAAACTGAAAATGTACACGCAACAAAAGATGATGCGGCATGGGCGATTACGATTACCTGTATGATTGAAAATGATTCGAAAATTGCATCCGTTATATATTCCTCATTCCCTCGTTGATGCTTGAATTATTTTCCATTTTTTTTTTCATACGACTTTTACGCGTGTGATTCAGTTTTAAGTGCGAATTTGGTTTTGAAGTGGGTTGTTCTTTCTGTATCATCACCTATGTTGTCGTTTTGGTGAAAAAAGGGGGGTTTGAAAATTTACGCGGCGCGCATGAACAACTTGAGAAAATTATATTGCAGTGTTGCCGGTATATCTGTACGTTACATTGTATTTTAACCAAGAATCACCAAAAATTCATACCTACCAGCGCATTAACTTTTACATTTTAAAATTCGATTTTGACGTAAATTTTGAATAATTTGGTTAGGTCTGAATTGTTTGATTTATTGTTTGCGGTGGAGGAGTGCCCTTTTCTGTTACGGATGACGGTATTTATGCTATAATTCGAGTAATTGAATAATGGTTATAATTATAAATTTGTTCAAGTACACTTTTCGCCACGGTACAAAAAATTATGCCACTTCGTTAGAATTTCAGCCAAGTTAGTTTTATTAGTCTTGTCCGTTTAGAAAAAGACAATTAATTTTGATGTTAGAAAAATGATGGAGTCAGTGAAATTATAGTTACTTGCGACGCTTCTGGTTACTGTAACTTTTAGCGTGCAATTGTTTGCATCACGAGATATTCTTTTTTCAGACGTATTCGAAAAGTCACACGATAATTTTCCAAACAACGAAATGAAATTTGTGAAGAGATACTACGTTGCTATTTTTTTTTTTTTTTTAATATACAATAATTTGATCAATATTTTGAATAATTGTAATATATTTTTTTTAATTAAAAAAAATGAAAAGAGATGATTTTTAAAGAGTTGAAATGGGTCGTACACTGAAAAAAAAGACGAAATTTTTATTCCATCGTAATGTAAAAAAATTTCCCCCGATGAAGGAAATTGGAACTTCGAGCGGCGGAAAATAGGTAACACTGTTTGAAGCTACAACGTTACACGTATCCGGAAATTCCTATTTTCAGTTTACCTTTACGATGGTTTTGCAACGATAGTTTGTGCGGGTGCTTTTTTTCGCGATCCTTTCAAAATTGAGGATAATTTTCGGTTTACGTTTCGAAGTGATTTTTTTTTCGGCAAAATATCGTTCGAAATTGTTATTTACGTTATGGGTGATCGTATGTGTAGCCCAACAGATGAATGGATGCCACCGCCACCTCCCCCTCCGCCGTTACCATTAAAAGCAACAATACGACTTGTACAAGCAGACGACATATCATATCCTCCGTCAGAAAATTGTCCTGTTCATAGTCCACATCGTTTACGATTGACGAACGGTACACCGTTCAGAATTTATAATACGTCCCCCAGACCGAATGTCGTATGTCATCATTATTGTCATCATCATCATCATCATCCCCAGCCACAACGTGCTAGAGTTTGTACGCTTTCAAATCAGGTATATGAACGTCGCTTTCATCGTTTTAAATTTTTATTAATCGCGAGAAAAAAACGAAATATTTGAATGTAAAAATTTTCAAGACTTCGTCTCTCTCTATTTTTTTTTTTTTTTTTTTTTTTTTTTGGCGCGCTATAACGATGCGGATACGGGACGCCGCACCAATTCCACGTTTTACGTATGGTTTTCCCTTTCGACGAGTTGTCGCGAATAAAAAAGATTAATGCGATTTGCTTTTTCGAGGTTTATGTTCTCAAATATGGTCTAACGATTTTTTCGTGAAAAAAAAGGAAGAAAAATTCGAATTTATCATTGTCAATCGATCGCATCAAAGAGTAGTTATTCGAGAACGCAACGTGTTGAGTGATTGAAATAAATAAAAAATAAAAAAACACAACGGTATTGAATATGAGAAGTACATATTGTTGCGGTGTTTACGAAAATGATTTTAACGTAAAGGTACGATATTTTGAGACGAGAGGTTTTCGTATATTTCAAGTGCGTCAATACTTATCTATTGAGGTAATTTTAACGTGAATGAAAATTATCGAATTTTATCGTTATCATACTTAAAAAACAAGCTACTGAGAATAGTTTTAAGTGTTTTTAAATTGATTCGAGATGGTAGTTTATGTTTCGAGCTAAGTTGATTTTTATGTAAGTACCTTAAGAATAATTTTAATGCCCTGCGTCTTCGAGAGTTGAATAAGCTTGATTAGCGGCCGATCGACAGGTTAAGTTGATGAAGTTTTTGTTATTATGGGATTATTTTGATGGAAAGAACATGTTCCGAAGGAATTTAAAAATAAATTTTATCCGAGATATCAGTTGAATACGCGTGTATAGTAAGCGATGCGATGTAGGTAGTAGGTACGTTTGAGAAATATTACTTTTCAGTCGTTTCGAATGGAATTTTTTTTCTCGTATAGTTGTTAAATCGAACGATAAATTTGACTTGGAAGATGGATTTGGCATGTGAAGAGTTGCAGAAGAAAGGTTTTTTTTGTTGTTGTTTTGTTTTGATTATAATAAAATAAAATATAAGTTTAAACCGAGATTAAACGAAGGTAATATCTGATACAAAAAATAGTTATTATGGTAAATTTCACAAAACAGTCGTATATTATAAATTTTGATTTATTTTTTCGCATTTTTGTGTACTAAGTTCGTAAATCAAATACGTAACTATTGCGAGAAAAACTTTTATGTTTTTCTATATAAACCTATCTGTTTGCCGTGAACTATTATTGTCGCCAAGCGATAAAGGTTTTGTAAGTTGTAAGCGTAATCAAAGTTATTTGTAAAAAAATCAACGCCCTATCGTTCGATCGACTGTAAAGAGCAAAAACGTGAAGTTTTTCTATAACCGTGCCAGGACCTTATTTCATTTAGATGCTGCAAATGTGTTAGGAACTACGTACCATGCGTAATTTTAGCCAACATCGCGCTGTTCAATCAGTGTCAAATACATGTATCAAGAGAGAATGTAATTTAAATTTTCATTAGTAATGAATACTTCATCATAAACGGCCGGTGGGTATACCTGCGTCGTACCTAGTTAATCTAGCACCTATCTACTGGTACTATACCTTACATAAGATCTGTAATAAAAAAAAATGATCAGTTTATATCAGAATTCTCTTATTAGCACACAAAATAGCTATTCCTACTTGTAAATAAAATGCTTAATAAATCAACTCATTTTAATGGTGATACCGGTTACTAGTCAATTGATAGCAAAATAAAATATCTGCACAGGGTGTTCCGTTTCAATAGTACCTGCTTCATACCACGAGTAGAGCAACACAAATTGAACTCATGGGGCATTGGTTGCCTATCCAAAACATTACGAGTGGCTATGTTATAGGCATTTGAATTTTTTTTTTCAAAAAATTGCAATTTACAAACTAAAAATGGTGGAAATGTCTACTTTAAACCAAAAAGTGGCAAATACAATGTAGTATTGTTGGTAAAAAAAATTAGTAGCATAGCTGATGTGGTTCGTGGAATATGACGAATTAAATGTAAAAAAATTTTTAATTTTTGTTCGTAACTTTTTAAAAAGCGCTTATAAGTATCCAATTAGGAAATTTTTCTTGAAGTAATAGGGTGCCTTCTTCCACTCGACATAATAAAGTTTTCCCCAACTTCTTTAAATAATTTGGAAAACATTAGTTTGTTAAAATTATTACCTTTTTTTTCGAAAAAAATTTCCATGTAAACATAAATTTCAATTCAATTAATCTAGAGAAAATATATCAAAATTGATTAAATACTTTAATAAAAAAACTTTTTTTGGCGAAATTTATTTTGCATCTTTTTTTAACCTGATTGTTTATGTCATATTTTCAATGAAAACCAGGCTATTACAGTCTATGGACCAATGGCAGAATGGGGTAGAGGATACCGACAAAATCCGTTTTGGGGTCCTGGAAAGCTAGATATTTATTTTTATTTTTGAACATTTTTTTCCCCCAACAATAAACTTTGCTCAATACTGACCGAAATCGTTCCAGTTTGGTCAACCGGCTCAGTTTGGTGGCGAATTAGATTTATACGAATGAGGATGACCTTGGGTCAAAATTCAGTTTTGCCCCATTTTGGGAAAGAGGATGCTGAGGGGCCAAAAACACAAAAATTTTCCTTTTTAAGTCAATGAATAGAGAATCTAAAGTTGTATGACATATCCAAAAATCAACCTTCCAGGTCAATTAGGAGGGCAGATGTGAGGGGTTTCCCCTTTTTTACTCTTAAAAAGAGCTAGAGCTGGGAAGTTGAAATTTGGTATGTACAATTAGTGCGGACTCTAGATGTGCCTTTTGGGGCTTTTGGCTTTTCAGCTCCATCTCACCCCTTTACAGCCCCAACTATGTGGTTTTTTGGTTATTTTTCTTATTTTTTGAGTTTGTTCTTCGCATAACTTCTTTCCAAATTGAGCTAGGAGCTTGAAATTAGGTATGTATATTCAGTAGGGACCCTAGTTGTGCCTTTTAGGGGTCACTTTTCAGCCCCATTGCACCCCCTCACAGTACTGAATTTGTGGGTTTTTGTCGGATTTTCTAATTTCTAATGTTTGTTCCTCGCATAACTCCCCTCCAAATTGGGCTAGGAAGTTGAAATTAGTTATGCACAGTCAGTAAAGATCCTAAATGTGTCTTTTAGGGGTTTTGACTTTTTAGCCCCATTGAACCCTTCCTACGCTCTATGCTAATTGGGAAAAAAAGCATCACTTTCCGGTGTTTTTTTTTTTTCAATTTTCATGATCATAATTTGTCATGAAAATCAGGCTAAAAGGAAAAAAGTTTTAACAAAACAATTTTTTCCAAAATATCCAAGTTAGTTGGAAAAAATTTAATTATGTCAAATGGTGGGGTGGTCAGCGAGGTACCCTGTTACTTTAAGAAAAATGTCGTAATTGGGTACCTATGAGAACTTTTTCAAAAGTTATGAACAAAAATGTTTTTGATTTTCAAAATTTTCAAACATTTTTTCACATTTAATTCGTTATATTTCGTGAACCAGATCACCTATGACCCTAATTCTTTTTACTAGGAATACTACATTATATTTGTCACATTTTGGCATAAACAAGACATCTTTACTATTTTCAGTTTTTAAATAGAAACTTTTTGAAAATTGTTTAAAATTTTTTAAAATAAAAAAATGCAAATTCCTATAGCATAGCCCCTGCAATGTTTTGGGTAGGCAATTCATGCTACATGAGTTCAACTCGTGTTGCTCTGCTTGTGGTATAAAAATGGTACTATCGAGACGTAACACCCTGTACATCGAATAGATAACTTCAGCCCTCTCTTCTGGATTTTTTTTGTCGAATTCAAGAGAATTTTTCAACAGTCCTGTATTCATTCATTTCTTTCTCTAGTTGTTAAAAAACGTCAAACACTATTGGTAAAACTTTTTTACATTTCATAAACTACTGCGTGCATAAGTTTTTGTATTGGCCTATTGCCTCATCCCTCATCCATTCCATCGTACACAGAAAAAATGAAAACGTTTGCCTTTCATAACGTGACATTTTATTTACTTATAGGTATAATTACTGTACCCTAAATTGGGAAAATAAATGATGATAAAAGGTTTAATTAATTCAATGATTCTATCTGTTCTCGCTCGTTTTCAATGATATGGGTATTTTTCCTATTTTCAAGTCTGCCTTAGTTGGCGAGTAAGAACCGAGTTCTTAGTTTCTATTATGATGAAGTGACAGAATAAAAATTTTTAGTTTCTCGTCTAGTTGTCCTTGAATTTCCATATATTTGTATAAGCCATGGTTAGCGTTTTCAATGTGTACATATAAACTGAATAGTTAGATATGTGTTGCGGATTTTTTTTTTTTCATTTTCTCGAGTACATATGATATGTTTATGTACGAATATATACTAACCGTTTTCGTCTCAGCTGTACTAGTATGTGAGAAGAATGTTTAAAACGGGACGCTGCGTTGTACGTATGTATTTGTCGTCAGCGTTTGAAATATGTTATTCAAATACGTTTTGTCGAGGTTTAATGTTGGTTTACGTTGCACCGAGTTTGATAAGAAATCCATCACGTTTATTTTTGAGTAGGCTAATATTCAACTATGTGTACTTATATATTAACCCAATTTAAACGTAATATTTACTTTGGTATTAGGGCTATTTTATCCAGCTCGGTATATGTTCGTCCATTTTCAACCATTGTATTCATGATATGTTTGTATTATCGAACAAAAGAATTTAAAATATGTAGTAAACAAGAGAGAAAAATTTGCTTTGTTGACAACATGGAAAATAGATTTTTTCTACTGTTTGCGCTGTTGGAAAGTTTCTGATCGAATGTAATTAATATAAATGAGGATGTTGGTGAAAAGGTTTTAAAAAAAATCAATATCTACTCTTAAATTGAAGTTTCGATTACCGAAGAAAATTAGGCTATTGGTGACTATTAACTTACGGCTGGAGGAACGAAGTGTAGTTTAATTAACAGACCATTTTGGAAGTCCCATTATGACCATTTTCGGGTCTGTCAAATAGGTATCAATTTTTTACATCCGCCTGAAGACCAACATTATTTAATATTTACTCAGCTCGATACCGATCAAAATCGTTCAAATTTCGCCACTGAGCTCAGATTGGCGGCGAATTAAATACGCGTATATATATTAGTGGATGACTTCGATCAAAATTGGATTTGGAAAGGGAGGTTTCAGGAACAAAAATCGCAAAAATTGTTTATTTTTAAACCAATCGACAAAGAATTAAAAGCTATGTATTTGTAGTATGAACATAATATCCAAAACTTGGTCTTATAAGTCAATTAGAAGGCGAGATATGGAGTTTTCCATTGTTTGATTTTTGAAAAAAAGTCGATTCTCGGTATACCTTCTCCCCAAATTGAACAATTCGGCTGAAATTTGGCAGGTAAATTACGTAGAAGCTCTTGTCATGGCTTTTGAAGGTTTCAGTTTTCGATTGGAATTTCGAACGTGGATTGAGCTAAGGTAATGGTATGTTTTTCTTGGGTTTCGATTTTTAAAGAGGCCCGTAAAATAGGTTACCCACTCCACACGATTAAGGATCCCTGGTGTGTTAAAGGATAGTTAGATGGGGGGGGGGGGGTTGGTCAACTTTTTCAGTCTCGTTAGGTCTTGCAAATCCAAAAGTACCTTTTTGTGCGTTTTAATTAGAGATGCAGAAAGTAACGCTTTTTTTGACAGAATTCAATGATAATTAGAGGCTAATATATAAAACAATCATATATTCGGCAAAAAAAAAAAAAAATGAGAAACAACCAGTGGAGTAGCCATGGACGGCTCAAAGGGGAGGTATCGATACGTTTCGTAAAACACCATATTAAAGGAATTAGTGTTATTCCATAAATTCTTGAAAAACAAGAAAAAAAAATATCGCAACGCCTGATTTTTGTGCAATATTATGATTAAGTGTGTGAATTAAAAAAATCATTGCTTTTTGCCTAATCCGTTGAAAGTATGGGGGGGGGGGTGCATTGGGATTGACACGTTTAATTTACCAAAAGGCTTCTACTTTTTAGCCCAATTCAGGCAATTTAGGCGATTTAGGGTGGGAGGATATGCGCGGAACAAACTAAAAAATAAGAAAAATAAGAAAAATAACTTTTTCGGATTTGTGAAGAGGTGTAATGTGGCTGAAAAGTCGAGACCTACAAAAGGTATATTTCGTACCTCTACAGAATATACGTACCAAATTTCAATTTTCTAGCTCAATTTGAACGGGAGTTATGCGAGGAACTCAAAATATAAGAAAACCCGCCCAAAAAAAATCATTTTGGAGGCTGTGAGAGGGGCGAAATGGGTCTGAGAAGTCAAAACTCCAAAAAGCATATCTATGACTCTAAGTCTGTATACCAAATTTCCACTTCCTAGCTCAATTCGAAAGGGAGAGTGGGGATAAACAGCCCTTTTTCAAGGTCAAAAAAATATTATATACTCGTACAGTCGGAAAAACCAATATTTCTCCGCTCCAAACTGACCGAGGAAGCTGATTTTTGAATATGTTATACAACTTCGGATTGCCTATCGAAGTTTTGCAATTTTAGTCCTTCAGCATTCCCTCCCCCAAATTTGGGCACAACTGAATTTTGGCCCAAAGTCATCCACACTCTAGAATATCAAATCCGCCGCCAATCGAAGCCAGTTTCCCTTTGATCTATTTTGGTTGGTATCGAGCTGGGCATTACGGCACATTTTTCACCAACTTTTGCTTGCAATAATTCGTTTGAAAGTTTCGAAAAAAATCTGGTATTGGGCATTTTTTTTTTTTGGAATTACACCTTAAAATAGCGCTATGACACATCCTCACATCCACAGATTTCATTTTCAGGTGATGCATTTGAATGATACATTTGCGAAAACCCTTGTGCATAAATCGTATCGCTTACTTACAACTTTTTCATTAACTCGCGTGTGACGTGCTAAAATAAATTAAAAATGGATTGTGGTAAATCGCTGGCGTATTTCGCAAACTCGAAAAAAAATTATTTATCTTGCATTTTTATTATTGTGTTTTTATATACTTGTCGTGTGATGTCGTTTCCAGGATGTATCTCTCTTTTTTTAAAATCCAACGTTCTGTAACATTGTTTACTATTTGCAGTTTTTTCCTCTTCGTCGAATCGTGCGAGTAATAATTTGAAAAAAAAAAAAAAAAAGAAAAACGTAATAATTTTCCGCCACGTTTTAACAATGATAAAATGTCTATCTACCACCATTTGAAAAGTTAGAATTGTAATTATTAATTGTAATACACCTTCATGAAGGTAGTCGTTGCATATTATACATACATGTGAAAGAAAAACCGACCCAGAATTTTTCTATTCGTACATAGCTTGTTTTTGAAACACACGAGAAATATGCAGTATCCGGAAAATTTTCTTTTTACAACAATTATTAGTCGCAGAAGTTGGAAGTATAGTTCCATAACAGAGCAACATAACCTAAATTTTTCAAGTTTTTTAATTTTAAGGGCATATTTCGAATCATTTTTTGTATAATCTACTCCTGTTTAACTTCCATACGATCAATGTATGATAGAAAAATCTACTTCGTACCATAAATAATAAATAAACATTGGTAAAATTTTGAAATTTGAGTTTTTGAAAACTTCATCTAAAATCGTACATGTATGCATTTCAGTCTATTTATTACATTCATTTCAAAAATAAAATTTGAAAATTATGACACATTCCAGGAAAAATCTCATTATTTTTAAATATATATATATATATTTTTAATGAATGTAATGAATATATTGGAATTCATTCGTGCGATTTTAGATAAAACTTTTAAAAACTATTAATTATTGTACGAAGTACATTTTTCTGAAAAGCTAATCTTTATATTGCTCTTATAGAAGTTTACTGTCTGCAGCTTAGACAAAAAAGTATTCGGAACATGTTCTTAAACGATCGGAAAATATGATTTAACATTCACGTATGTTTTGATCTTAACTTTTTGACCATTTTTTTGGTTTATTTTCCTCTCGTTTAAAATTAAAATAGTTTACGAGACAGGATTTCCGTTGCTATCACGTAATTTACAATTATTTTTCCGTGTTGAAAAAAAAGAAGGAAAAATGGTAATTTATTATTTTAATGAACAATAAGTTTTTAAAAAAATTTGTTGGTTGAATTTTTATAAAAAGCAATGTTTTGTTTTATTTTCTTACATAAATTTTGAGAGAAAAAAAAAACACCAGCTGTTTTCAAAACTTTGTTCATTTTAATAATAAGAATTATGGATTGTGTTTATCGTAAAAAAAAGTAAATTAGTAATTTAAAATCCCTTCGATTTTGTGAAATAGGTAACTATTAAAAGGAAAAAAGCAATGAGAATTAGTTCGTTTAATTTCTCGAATTATAAAATTTTTAATTGGTACCTAAACCTAAAGTAAACCTTTCTCTCAAATGGGACAAGTTTTTTTTTCACCTGAAAAAAAAAATAAACGTATAAATTTTAAATTTGTTTTCTTTAAACCTTCTTACCTATTATCAATTAGACGAATTTCATGTATTAATGATACAAGAACTGTAATGATGGAATGAAAAACGGATTTTCACAGGGATGCTGCGCCGCATCGTCGAGTTTTGACGATAAAAAGTTTTATAGAACATTAGCCACGCCGTGAAAATTTACGTAATATTTACACCAGGTGTCGTTCAGTCTACACTTATTTATTTTACAATTGGAAGTATGAACCGAAGGAACATTTGTGATAGTTTGGGAATTCTATTTTGACCATGTTGAAATGTTAAAACTTTACGGCTATAAATGGTAATTTAAAACGTAATCATCATAGTCTATTTATGTTTTTGTGTAACCTTGACTCGTCGTAGATAATCGATTTTATTGAAAAAAAAATAAATAAATAAATAAAAAAAAAGTATTCCTATAAAATGAAAGAAATAGCTTTCAGGCTGAATAAGATAGATGTAACATCTTAAGATCAAATAAAACATTAAACAAGAATCTAATTTATGTAAATTTGATTGTTAAAACCGATATTTTCACTCAGTAGTCGTAAACTTGCAAACGTTGGATTTTATACGGTAGACTTGTAAGTACGTGTGGCATTTTCCCACGAAAACTTTGCGAAATTTTCTAACGATAGGCGTATGTTTCACTGTGAACAAGGTTTCCGCATCGCAGAATATCCTTCTCTTTTTTTTTCTTTTTTTTTTTTTTTTTTGCAGCCTTTATCCGTCTTTAAAGAATCACCTATACTTTTTCGTAATTTTGTTGAGTTTAGAAACATTTAACGGGGTTCAACCTTCGCGCTTGGTGTCCGCTTCCTTACGTATATCTCGCACTCGCGTTTTTTTTTCTCTCGTATAATCATCTACGCACTGATTATAGTGAATTTTTCATCGCTTACTAAGCATCAATTAAAAGTTTTGAATAGAACAATTCCCTTTTCATTCATAAGTTTAAAGCCTTCTTAATCTACTCGAAAGGTAATGAGAAACTTGTCAAGATGTCATTCATATAACGTAGCGTCAACGCGATGCGATGCGATGGTATGAAAAATGTCGACGTAAAAAATTCTTTTTTAAATACATCTTCAGAGTATGTCGACATTTTCAAAATTAATTCAAATGGAATAATAGATCACCAGCGGAATTATGTACGAATAATAAAAAATGATGAAATTTAACCGTATCATAATACACGTTACCTGCCTACCTAACCCACCTATCTGATACGTATAAATGAAAACGTTTGTAAAATATCGTGTCAAATTTTAAATGTGTATAAATTATATCGCTATATATGTAGGCGACTATACCTTTTACGCATACAAAAGTTTCATACGTATAATTTTTCATGAAATGGTGTACGTAAGTAAGTACATAAAAATATAGGCATGGCTGATGGTGTAAAATAAGAATTTCACGAGACGTAAAAAAATTTTGTAACGAACAAAAAAAGAAAAAAAAGTGGAATACATCATGAGCATTTTTATTACATGAAACCTTGAATAAGGAGTAACCCTTTAATAAAGGAAATTTTTGACGTACTTAGTTGGAGTTTGGAAAGTTGATTATTTTGTGCTTTGCGGCTCTTATGTGTATGTAGGGCAAATCTTCAGGTAAAAGCGCTCAACTAATCGAATTATATTACCACAATAAAACATGTTACATCACCAATAATGCAAATTGCTTCGCTTTTCTAACAGCTTGTTGTATACCCGCTGATACGTATACATCTACGTATAACATCATGGATATTTTCCATAATAATGATTTTAGTATTTTTCCTACTTCGTTAGAATGACCTACGTAAAATTGAAAATATTCTGTTGCTAGCGAGTAGGTATTTGCTTAAGTGTGCGAAAAAAAAAAATACGGGAAAGTTAACAAGATGAAAAAAATGTTTAGCGTAGGTATAGGCCTACACTTGTGATTGGTATAAAAGTAAATCATATAGTCGATGCACTGTATAGACCGCAGAATCAATTTTCCGCATGAATAAGTATGGATATCTGACTGTCTGCTGTCTGCTTTCCAATCAAGGTCATTTCTCATTGAAAGTACACACAGTGTGGACAAACCCTGTGTCGTGTGACTGGGTTAAGCATATGTACTTATTTTTTAGCGTAAGAGTTTGAGTATTTTACTCCTCGAATTGAATATTAATTATATTGGGCTGATTATTTACGTCACACAGTGCAAAAAAACAAAATAAACAAGCCGTTGCGGTTTATCTACGCTCACTGAATGAGAGGAGGTGGAGAAGAGCGGGGGTGATTGTTAGTACAAACAAAATTCGTTTCGTGGCCATAAAAGACCAACGTGATCATTTTTTAGTTATGTCATGTCGAATATTTTATTTTTATTTTTGTCATCCTCGAAAGTGAAAATTCTTCACGTTGCTTGATAAGTTGATACCGACCGAAATCGTTCAAATTCATTTAATATGTTTACGAGAGAACGGTCAGTAGTGTGTATCGCAATTAGCTCAAATGGTTGCCTAACATGTACTACTCGAGGCGCCTACATACGCAGAAGTAGCATAGTTTTTTTTTGTAATTTTCACGTTGCAGTGTTGCCAACATTGAGAAAGTGATACTATAGTAAATTTCTTGTATAGGAGTTGGGAAGAGAACAATAATAAAATGAGTTAAAATGGTCAAACGAACAAGTCGTTCAATTCAAAATTCTAATAAGTACTGATTCAAAAATAACCAAAAATTCCTAGAAATATATTTTGTGATTAAGGATTCTTGGTCTAATTTTATGCTTTTTTGGTAATCAGTGGTAAGGGTAGGGAGGGCAATGTGGCTAAAATATCGAAACCACCAAAAGTCACACCGCGGATCTATACTAAATCTACATACCAAATTTCACCTTCCTAGTTCAATATAAAAGGGAGCTATGCGAGGAAAAAATTTAAAAAAAAAAAAACGGAAAAACCGACCAAAAACCACATTTTTGGGCTGTAAAGGGGCGCAATGAGTGTAAAAAGTTCACCCCCCCAAAAGGCACATCTGTGACTTCTATCAAGTGTACATACCAAATTTTAACTTCCTAGCTTTGGGGGGGGGGGGTTGTAGAGGAAAAGCTCTTTTTCAATGTAATAAGTGAGGAAACCCACATATCTCTCCTCCTAATTTACCCAGGAAGCTAATTTTTGGGTATGTTATACAATTTTAGATTCCTTATCGATTGATATTTTAGTCCCTCAAAAAATTGTAAAAATTGGTAAAATTTGAAAATTTGATTTTTCAAAAAAAATGTCATCAAAAAAGACACATTTTATCTGTTATAGTTCCGGAACAGCCATTTGATTATTTTTTCTTAGTTTCGAACTATATTTTTGTATTCTGGGACAACAATTGAGAACCTTTAAAAAACGTAGAAGCGGTAAAAGCAGACCTTAAATAAACAAAAAATTTTACTAAGAATTTACTGGGAAGGAAATTTTAATTATGGAAAAAATCTTCGAGGAAATACGAAAAAATTGCAATTTTAAGCATCTCCTAAAAATCGTCTATGGTGGAAAAATCTGAATATTGCACTCAATCATCTAAAATTAATGTTACGCCTTCTTTTCAAGAGCGCGTTTCTCAAAATAATTTCTCTCGTAAATTTTCAGAAAATTTTAAAAAAAATGCGAAATGGCGACCTATCCTTCTTCCATGATTAAAAATAAATACCTTCAAATGATAACAAGCTACCTACACTACAAATTATGCTTCACTGACGGTTCAAAAATTGAATCCCAACATGCCCCTTACGCTTTCTCTATCGACGAACTCACCCAAAACTGTACAATGAATAAACATTCGAGCATCTTTAACATGAAAATTACAGCCATACTTCATTGTCTAAAAGAAATTCAGCAAAT
>FIZR01026448.1:0-32028 GCA_900060175.1 Ferrisia virgata
GCTTTTTCAAAAATTATCCGTTTTTCGGATAATTATCCGCAAAACGGCAACACTGACGGCGTCGAATAAACCGCTTCCGATATCATATCACTCTGAAGAATAACGAACTAATTAGTGAACTGATATCTCACTTGAAGAAAAAAAATTATCAAATTACATATGATCGCGAGCTCACCACATTTTCGAGCGTGTCTCCCAAATTGCAGCGAACCATTAATGTCATAACATTGATAACCATGAAATTGGAAATCACGAATGCGAAGTCGTTGGAGTTCTCCGTGATCTAAATGCAATTACATATAATCGATTGTTAAAATAAACATATTCGGGAATAATGAACACTGTTGAGTCTATAATGCTCACAACTCACGTTTGAAAAAAAGAAATTCGTTACAATAAAACCGATCAATAAATTACTCATTTGTACCTCCAACAAATTTTGTACGCATTTCTGATACTGTTTCACGTATCTGTGTGAAAGTAATACATTATATAATATTAATATGTGTATGGATCTTATGCAAGATGGTGGGTCGAATTTTGCTCGTTTTGGAAATCTGCAAACGTTGGGATCCACAATAGTTGCGAAATGATCTCCAAAGGATGTCAATTTTTTAAACTAGCAAAACTACTTAAAGTATGAAACTTTTTAAAAATTTTAGCCATTTACTCTTTTTTAGGGTGTTTTTTTGTAATTTTTTGAAAAACCACGAAGGAAATTTTTTATTTAAAAACAACTCCTTGAAATGGATATAGAATATCAATTTTAGATGATTAACCACAATTTTTCAATTTCATCCCGTACAGGCAATTTTTAGGATCACCCAGAAATGACGTTTGTTTTACTGATTTCAAAAAATAAAATTGTTAAAAATTGATAAAATCATTTTTCGAGAAAATTTTCACATCTCTTTTCATCTATTATAGACACTTAAAAAGCAATTTTCATTTTTTTTCTGAATTATTAATACTGTATTTCTGTATGCTGGAATACCAATTGAAAACCTTTGAAAAAGGCATAAGTGCGAAATACAGATCTTAAATGGACGATGGTAATTGTACTCGGTCTATTTTACCTAGAATTTACTGAAAAAAAAATTTTAAGATGTGAAAAAAATTCTTGAAAACCTTCCAAAAAAACATTCTTCAAGTACCCCGAAAAAATCATCTGAGGAGGATAAAATTGAAATTTTGCCCATACTCATCTAAAATTCATGTCCTAAACTGATGAGTTTTGCAAAGTTTAAATAATTGAATTGGGGGAGGTGCTGAAATTTTTACCATATCCTTTTGAGGTCATTTTGCAACTGTTGTGACCTGTCGTTTGCAATTTCCAAAAATAGAGATAAGCATGGAGAATTATGATATCACTATTTTCTGAACTCAACTCACTTCACCAGACGTTGATGGAGCTGAATCCATTTATGTACTTTCAAGCCGCACTCGTCCACATGTACATTTCGCTGTCGAGCAATATCACGTAACACCGCATGATTTACATCAGTTTTATTCATTTCGCGTTCTTCAAGCTTATCCAGTTCATCGAATTTCTCAAATTCCAAATCAGAATAAAATTCCATTTCGTTTTTCAAATCGATGGTTCGATTTTCGATACACATCGCAAGCACTGGGAACAGGATTATCATTCCGGTGAAGAATAACATGAAAGGAATTCCCAAAATTAGAGACAACGTAAGGGCCATGGTGTAACTTTTGAAATCAGTACAATCTTCGCAAAGGAATGGTATGAAAAATTCCCAAGCTGGATTTATCCGAAGAGTGGTGCAATCGTCGAATTCCGGTATTCGAGAAAATCTTTTCAAACAGAACAATAAAATCCACAAGCTATTTATCAGATAAATTTTAAGACAGATGTTGAGAATATTCCTTTTTTTGCTGTTATTCTGATCCTGTTGCTGCTGTACATCGATTACAGGTATAGGTGATTTTGAATCTTCCAGTATGAGGTCGAACATTCGATGGAATTCTTTCCTTTTTAGGTGTAATACATAAATGTTTATGGAAATCGAATTGATGAAAATGAAGAATCCAATCGCTACATAAGTATGCTCCAAATTGTCATTTCTAATAAACACCTTCATTTGAGGTATTATGCAACATAAATAAGCAACGCACAAGTAAAATTTTAGAAATTTTGAAATACGGACATAAGGCTCAAAAATTATCGCGCCGTTGGAGGAATACAGTACGTATAAATGTTTCACTAGAACATTGCATTTTTCTTGAAAAAATTTCACGTCTATAAAATAATCCATTTTGATTGTTTCACTCGGTAGGCAGCTTTTTGACTACTGTTCGAACTGTTTCTTCGAAGTTGAATTTGAATTTTTTTATTTCGATTTGATATTTAATTACGATTCTCATTATTGGAATATTTATTGGAGAGGAAAATGAGTGTTTGTTTATACGAACAAAATAAAGTATTATAATTTTTCAAGGAATTTGATGATGAATTGTTTTCTGTCGATTGGATCTTTAATTGCGGTTCTCATTATTGGAATATTGATCGGAGAGAAAATGAGTGTTCATATGAACGAAATGAAGTATAATTTTGTCAGGAAATTTGAAGTTGAATTCTTTTCTGTCGATTTGATCTTAAATTGTATTCCTCATTATTAGAATATTGGATCTTTAATTGCGGTTCTCATTATTGGAATATTGATCGGAGAGGAAATGAGTGTTCATATGAACGAAATGAAGTATAATTTTGTCAGGAAATTTGAAGTTGAATTCTTTTCTGTCGATTTGATCTTAAATTGTATTCCTCATTATTAGAATATTTACTAGAGAGAATATACGTGTTTACATGAACGAATTGAATTATAAGTTTTTTGGCAAATTTAAAATGGTACCAATGTTTAAAATAATTTAAACCATTCAGTGTTGACTAATGGTTAACCTAATTCCTTTCGTTTGTTATTGCTTATCTATGAAGACGTTTCTAATGTACTTTTGATGTTCAGTCAGTGGTAATGGTATCATTTTATTTATCGTATTCTAATGATTCTTTACAAATTTTTTCGTGATTTTTGATCAATTTTATGCACTCTTTACCCATTTTTGTCAAATCTTTAACCAATTTTCAGTCATTTTAATGATTTTTGTTCAGCTTTCACCTATTTTTTCAACTTTTTTTTGTAAGTTATAATAAGTTTTCTGAAATTTTTTGTTCAACTAATTTTTAATGATTTCGAATTTTTTTTTTTTACATTTTAACATCGAAAGATGTTTATTAGCACATTCTTAAAATGTCCGTCAACGCTTGACCGGTACCAGTGGACCATCATCATTGAACTGACAATCAATGGACCGTCAACAGTTGAACATCGAAATCTAGACAATCCAAATCCGGATTGGTTTGATTTTAATGATGGCGTTAACATTGATGGCCAACTGTGCTACGCTGTCAATATCTTAATCGGCAACAGTTGAATTATATTTGACTAAAAAGTTGAATGTTTTGAAGGATTGATTTTATAATTTTAAGTTGAAATGTTAGGGAAAGTTATAACTGTTTAAAGTTGACCGTGACCCTGGATTGATTTTATGATTTCAAGTTGAAATGTTTAGAAAAATTAGTTAACTTTCACCCTGGTTGATTATATAATTTCAAGTTGAAATGTTGAGTAAAATAAAACATATTTAATAGGTCATTCTACAGTCAACTTTCACCCTGATTGATTATATCATTTTAAGCTGAAATGTTGAGGCGGTGTGACAAAAATTATTTGTTAAGAAACAGTGAGCGTAATGGTTGAATTTATACCGATAACGTAAAAAGTATAAGCATTCACACTCTTTTCATGTTTTCTCTTCATGTGCCAAAAATAGGTACTACATATTAAATTGACTAGAATTTTTTTCAACTTTTTCGCGATTTTTGATCAATTTTCTGAATTTTTAATCCATTTTTATCAAATTTTTACACAATTTTCGATCATTTCTAACGATATATTTCATATTTTAGGTCAATTTTTATGTAATTGTTGATAGCTTTTCGTGACTTTTTATCAACTTTCAATGATTTTTAACGATTTTTTTTTTCATCATTCTGGGTCACGTTTTCACCAATTTTTCAGCAGTTTTTTGGTATTTTAGATCAATTTTCTGGCAGTTTAACCACTTTTTGTCAAATTTTACTAAATTGCCAATGATTCTTACAGATCTATTTCATAATTTAGCTTAATTTTCACATATCTTTTTACATTTATTGCATGATTTTTGTTCAATTTTTGGCACTTTTTACCCTTTTTATAACCAAATTGCGGTGATTTTTAACGTTTTTCCATGTTTATGTTAGGTACATTTTCTTCAGCCATTTTTCGTGATTTTTGATCGATTTTTTGCATTTTTTACCCATTTTTGTCAATGTTTTACCCAATTTTCAATAATTTTCAACGATTTTTCGCAAAATTCAAGTCAATTTTTAATCAACATTTTGTCGTGATTTTTTATCAATTTTTTCGTCACTTTTTAACCATTTTAATTAATGTTAAACGAATTTTCGATGATTTTCAACTATTTTTTTCTTATAATTGGTTCAGTTGCGCACACTCCATTTTGTCAAACTTTGAAATAATTTTCAACGATTTTTAACAATTATTTTCGTATTTGAAGTCAATTGTGACATAATTTTCAATAGTTTACCGTGATTTTTGATCAATGTTTTGTACTTTTCCACCATTTTTGTGTAATTTTTTTACAAAATTGAATCATCTTTTGTCATTTTTGATCGTTTTTCTGTATTTTAAACAAATTTCTGTCAGTCTCAATTTTTTGCCCATTTTTTGATGATTCTGAATTTTTTTAATATTGCCTTCCGAAAACTTCGTGTAGAAAACACGATTCAAAATTTTCAAACACATGTCTCGGTCAAAAAAAATTCTCTACAATTTTTTTCAAACCACTCATTAATATCTTTCGGTTTTCTCAATAACAACGCCGAAAAAGTAACATTTTTACCCATAACAAGGGGTAATGGTTAAAAATTTCTACTACAAGGTTTTTCAGAACATAAGAACCTAATTCCGTCAGTTAATTTCAAAATTTAACCGTGTGAGAAATTCACCTATCTCATCCACCAAAGTTTGAAAAAAACCAGTTGAAAATTCGCGAAAATAAGGATCGTAAATGCCGACGCCAAAAAAGTAACTTTTCGGTCCATGACAGGGTGTGGTAATCGGAAACGTTTACCACGAGGTTTTCAGACCATAGCATCCAAATTTCGTCGGTCAATTTCAAATTTCAACTGTGTGGCAAATTCACCCACCTAAAGCACCAAACATCCATATAACTCTGATATTTCTATCCTTTCTCAGAAATAAAAATGAATGTACTGCATGATAAAGAGTCCTAAGTGTGAATTTGGTAAGGGAGAGGGTGAGGTAGTGTCATTTAAATAAAATACTGATTACTAGTGATTCTATTTCGTAGCATTACAGATATTCGGCGGAGGGTTAAATTTAACATTTCGCGTGTACAAATTTTACATGAAAATATTTTTCATCCATGGCACGTATTTTTAAATGTGATAGTGATTTTCATTGCTTATTAGTGTTTGGTACGGAGGAGAAAAAGGTGAGGGTGACGGTGCAGGAGGTGGTAGTACTAATGCTAGTTGAAAATTCTTATGTCTATTCTAACTTATGAAATCGTGCTGTAATACGCTGCGCACGAGTATCAGCATAAGAAAACTGTATTAAAAATCCAAAATCGTTCATTTTACTCTTTTCGATACGAGCAAATGCATAAACTGCATGTAGTTGTATGATTCATTGAGAATATTAGGAATACATTCCAAGTTCAGGCGATATGTACCAAAAAGGCGCAATCCGTGGGTTTGCTGAGATTGACGGAGAAAACTGAGAATTGTTTTTTGTTCATTGGTGGAAAAATAATACTACGGCGTCGAATAAACCGCTTCCGATATCATATCACTCTGAAGAATTACGAATTAATTAGTGAACTGATATCTCACTTGAAGAAAAAAAATTATCAAATTACATATGATCGCGAGCTCACCACATTTTCGAGCGTGTCTCCCAAATTACAGCGAACCAATAATGTCGTAAAAGCGAAAACCAAGTAACCAGAAACCGTGAATATGAAGTCGTTGAAGTTCTCTCCGATCTAAATATAAGTATAATCGATTTAAAGATTAACATATTCGCGAGTAATAAAGACAATCAAGTCTATAATGCTCTCAACTCACGTTTGAAAAAAAGAAACCCATCCAAATCAAATTGATCAATGAAGCACCAATTTGTATCTCCAACACATTTTGTAGGCATTTCTGATACTGTTTCGCGTATCTGTATAAAGGTAATAGATTATGCAATTTTGTGTATGGATCTTGCGCGATCACCATAATATGGAGATGTGCATTGAAAGCATAGCTATCGTCAATGTTTGAACAGAACTCACTTCACTATACGTTGATGGAACCGAATCCATTTATGTACTTTCAAGACGCACTCTTCAACATGTAATTTTCGCTGTCGAACAATATCATGTAACACCGCATGATTTACATCAGTTTTCTTCATTTCGCGTTCTTCAAGCTTATCCAGTTCATCGAATCTCTCAAATTCCAAATCAGAATAAAATTCCATTTCGTTTTTCAAATCGATGGTTCGATTTTCGATACACATCGCAAGCACTGGGAATAGGATTACTATTCCATTAAAAAATACTACGAAAGGGGCTACCCAAATCAGTGACAATGTAATGGCCACGGTGTAACCCTTGAAATCAGTACAATCTTCGCAAAAGAATGGTATGAAAAATTCCCAAGCTGGATTTATCTGAAGAGTGACGCAATCGTCGAATTCCGGTATTCGAGAGAATCTGCTCAAACTGAACGTTAAACTCCACAAGCTATTGATCAGATAAATTTTAAGACAGATGTTGAGAATATTCTTTCCTTTGCTGTTATTCTGATCCTGTTGATGCTGTACATCGATTACAGGTGTAGGTGATTTTGAATCTTCCAGTTTGAGGTTGAACAATCGATGGAATTCTTCCTTTTTCAGGTATAATACGTAAGTACTTACCGTAATCGAATTGATAAAAATGAAAAATCCAATTGCAGCATAAGTATGCTCCAAACTGTCACTTTTGATAAATATTCTTATCTGAGGTATTATGCAACATAAATAAGCAACGCACAAGTAAAGTTTTAGAAATAATCTAAATGGTATACGGATATAGTCCTCGAAAATTATCGCACCACAGGAGGAATACATCACGTATAAATGTTTCACTAGTACGTTGCATCTTTCGTAAAAAAACTCTGCATCTATAAGTTTATCCATTTCGATTGTTTTACTCAATCGGCGACGTTTTGAATACTGTTCGATCCGTTTCTTCGAAGTTGAATCCCACCCCCACCCCCCCGGTTTGATGTTTTATTACGGTTCTCATTATTGAAATATTTATTAGAGAGGATATGTATGATTATATAAACGAAGTGCAATATAATAGAATGTTTTGTCAACAAATTTCAAATTATACTAATCTTTAAAAACATTTAAACCATTTGATTGACTAATGATTGACTAAATACCTTCCTTTTGATATTGCTTGTCATAAAGACGTTTCTGATGTATTTTTGATGTTCACTTAGTAGCAAAGATGAGCTTTTTATTTTAATGATTTTTTAAAACTTTTTTTTTGTATTTTCAGTCAATTTTTACATGTTTTTGATTTTTGATTAGTTTGCTGCACTATGACCCATTTTTGTCAAATTTTTACCCAAATTTCAATGATTTTCGTATTCTAGCTCAATTTTCAAATATTTTGTTACATTTTTTTTTCATAATTTTTGATAAATTTTTGGTAGTTTTTACACATGTTAGTTTATGTTTTCCCCTATTTTCGATGATTTTCAACGATTTTTCATACAATTCAGGTACATTTTATTCATTTTTTTGAGATTCTCCATCAATTATTCTTTATTTTCAGACATTTTCGTCAATTTTTAAACAAATTTTTGATCTTTTTTAACGACTTTTTTCATATAACGCAACTACAACCCACTTTGGTCCGATTTTTCATAATTTTTGATGATTTTCATAAATTTTTTAGTATTCCAAGTTGGTTTTCATTTAAGTTTCAATAGTTTTTCGTGATTTTAGATCAGATTACTGCACTTATACTTGTTCCTGGCAAATTTTTATTTTAATAATTTTTAACGATTTTTGTTAAATTTTCGTCCATTTTTCAAAATTTTTTTATGATTGGCAATTTTCGTGTAATTTTTACGAAATTTTTAAAGATTTTGAACGATTTTGTTTTTGAAATTTTGGATCAATTTCAACACTAGATATTTCTGTAAGGGGTGGGTGAAAAATTTTGAAATTTTCACAGATTTTGCATCTTTTTTGAGTACTATGAATGAGAATTTTTTGACAACATTCGGTTCACATTTTTGCAATTTTTTTCATGTTGAAAATTTTTACCCAACTTCCAGTGATTTTCATCTACGTTTTGGCTATTTTTCACCCAATTTTCAACTTTTTTGGCGGAGTTTTAGATCAATTTTCTGATATTTTAACTCTTCGTGGTGTAATTTTCATCAAATTTTTAATGATTTGGAACAATTTTTTTCGCGATTTTTGATCAATTTTCTGCAATATTTACCCATTTTTGTCAAATTTTTTCCTAATTTTCGATGATTATAACGATTTATTTTCATATTTTAGGTCAATTTGTGCCCAAGTTTCAACAATTTTTCGTGATTTTTGATTAGTTTTCTGGAATTGTAACTGTTTTTGGTGTAATTTTTATCGAGTTTTTAACGATTTTTGAACAATTTTTATGTGATTTTGTCAAATTTTCAATCAATTTTTGATGATTTTAACGACTTTTTCATATTCTAGGTCAATTTTCACATACCTTTCAATCTCGTGACATTTGATCAGTTTTCTGCACTTTCTACCCATTCGTGTTAATTTTATTGCCAAATTTCAGTGATTTATAACAACTTTAAGTCATTGCTCACCAATTCTAAACTGTTTTTCTGTGATTTTTAAGTCAATTTCGTGTCATTCTTACCTAATTTTCAATGATTTTCAACCATTTTATTTGTATTCTTGTTCAACTTTCCGCTTTTTTAAAAATTTTTTCAGACTTTTGATTAATTTTCAGCAATTTTTAATGATTTTTAGCAAATTTTTGTATCTATGCAAGGTCAATTTTTACCTTATTTTCAACAGTTTTTCGAGATTTTTGATCAATTTTCTGCACTTTTTCACCATTTTTATGAATTTTTCATCGGATTTTCATTAATTTTCTGAATTTCTTATCTATTTCTCTTAATTTATCTTCCAATTTTCGATGATTTTTAATGTTATGAATATTGCCTCCCTGAAACTGCTTGTAAAAAACTCGATTTAAAGTATTTTCAGCCAAAAATAATTCTCGAATTTTTTTTTTCAAACCATCCATTACTACTTTTTGGTATAGTCTACCACTCGGGCAAGTTCCAAAAAAAAACAACATTGAAAATTTACGAAAATGAAAATTGTCAATACCGACGACAAGAAAAGTAACATTTTAGCCCTTAACAAGGGGTAGTGGTCCAAAATTTTTACCACTAGGTTTTCACACCGTAAGAACCAAATTCTATCGATCAGTTTCAAATTTCAGCTTTGGGGTAAATTCACATATCTTATCTAACTTTTAAAAAATATTTTTACAGGTTCAACATCCATTCAACTCTTTCATTGCTTTCCTCAGCGATAAAAATGAATGAACAACGTAATAAAGTGACCTAAGTGTGTGTGGGAATGAGGTGGTGTGATGCAAATCGAATACGCATTAATTATAATTCTATTTCGGAGCACTACGGATGCTCGGTGGAGGGTTAAATTAAACATTTCGTGTTTACAAATCTTTCATGAAAATATTTTTCATCCGTGGTACATATTTGCATACAGTCGGTTGATAGGAAGGATAAAAAAAAAAAAGGTCGATTGTTGAACGTGGCTATAATAAATTTTGTTTTTCGACGTGATTGATAGAAAATCTCTGTTCGTCGGTGTACTTTTGACATTTACCACGAGCTTGTTATACAATCGAAGGGGTATTTTTTTTTTCTTTCGATGTCGTGGTTATCGGTTATTGAAGAAGATTAACAAGCATCGTGTTTCCTTTCAAATTTTTTTTCCCCCATCACTACGAGGGAAAAAATTCCAACTATAATGACGGTGGGACAAGTAACGACGGGTTTTAGGCCAGTTCGTCAAAGGACGATTCCCTTTTTACCGTCTTAACGACCCATAAAATTTGCAATTTCCAAAAAGCAGCAAACTGTAAAAACAATAACTACATAATAATAACGTAACAAGAGGGTTATAAATACACGTTAAACGATATTATATTTTGGTAATTTGCTAGTGACACACATTCTAGATTGCACCGCCTCCTTGCTCGTACAACCCTGCATCCGTGTATCAGAGTGAAAGAAGCAAGAGAAGGGGTATCGTGTTGGATGATGGAAAAAGTGAAGCAGAGCGAAAAAGAAAAAAAAAAGAAGAGGAAAGAGATGTCTCTATAAAATGGCTTATACGAGGCTTTAAATGCCCGTTTCGTACTTCTTTAAACTCGTTAAAACGTCGCTGAACTTTCTTTTTATTTTTATTTTTACGATATAACGGCATCGGCGGCACAAACATACCTTAGGTGCTTCTGTGCAAATGTAATTTACTGCGCGGGTATCTTTTTTGCCATGTTGGTTTGACGGGGGAGGGGGAGGGGGCGCAAAGCGTGAATCGTTATCGAAAAATTTTTATACTCGGTGTTGTTACATTATTATATGTTGGAATTTCTAAGCTTTATCGTCGAGAATAAAAACCGTTGAAGAAACATCTCCGCGGTTCATTAACGCGTTTGGTTCTTCTTGCGATGCTGTGCGAATGAATTTTGGTGTTTTCGAGTACTGTGTAAGGCACCGGGACGTCGATTTTTTTCCACTAATGTTTTACTACGTGTCGTCTTGTAAATTAAAAATAACCGTTAAATGTGTATTAACAAGAGATGGGTTACGAACTGGTAGCATTCATTTTTACCCTGGCTGAGGATAAATGTTGTTGCTGGGTGATTAATGCTGTGCCATGGCTTCTCTTCGATGCTCCGTCCTATCTCCGGTGATAAAATACGAGTTAGGGTGCACCATTCTGCCTCCATTCTTCTAGGGTGTATTTTTTCATCACACCTTTTTTAGAATCAATCATAATGCGAGCGTTTAGCGTTAAATGTTTCGCCAGAGTTATTTTTCTTATAAGTAAAATGAACTTAATGCAATTGTGATCGACATTATAGATGGCGTTTTGGGGTAGAAGTGAGGTATTACGCATACCGAGTCTATGAATTTATGTTTGCCTAGCCTCTGAGCCGCAGGGGCAGTGTTGTCAATTTGGCATAATTTATACTAGAGCTAGCATAATGCCAAGGTGTTTGCCATGTACCCAATAAAAAAATACTTTTGACAGTTAGCACTTTGTTTAGCATTAAAACATTTTCATTTAATCGATTTAATAACATTTTAGCATAATTTCAAAAATTTTTATTGAGTAGCGAAGAAAATTGGGAACTATTTTCATAAGCACGTAGAGTGTAGAAGAATTGATGTTTTTTATTTTTTAATTTTTTAATGTAGATTGTAGTTGGCCTAATTTTCTATGTTATATTGTCAATGAAAACCAGGCTATTACAATCCTTCGACCAACGGTTGATGTGGGAGGTGTGGGAGGGGGATGGGATATCAACAAAATCTGTTTTGAAGTTTTAGAAGACTATCAAGATGATTTTTAGCCATGTTAGATATTTATTTTTATTTATTTTTTATTAATTTTTTCCCCAAACATTGAAATCATTCACTCCGCTCGATATTGACCAAAATCGCTCTAATTCAGTCAATTGGCTCATTTTGACGGCAGATTACATATATATGAGTGGAAATAAACTTGGGTCAAAATTCAGTTATGCCACAATTTGAGGGAAGGGGTACTGATAGGTAAAAAACGCAGTTGCATAACGCATCCAAAAATCAAGCTCCATAGTCAATTAGGAGGGGAGATATGGGTATTTTCTTCTTTTTTGATCTTTAAAAAGGACTGTTCCTCCCGTATCTCCACCACCAAATTGAGCTAGAAAGTTTAAATTTGGTATGTACACTTAGTTGGGACCTTACATTTGGCTTTTGAGGGGGTTCCGACCTTTTAGCTTCATTTCACCCCCTCACAGTCCCAAAAAAGTGGTTTTTTTGGTCGGTTTTTCTCATTTTTCTCATTTTTTGAGATTGTTTCTCACATAACTCCCCTCCAAATTGAGCTAGGAATTTGAATTGTGTTATGTATGTTTAGTGGGAATCCTTGATGTGCCTTTTGGGAGTCTTGACTTTTCAGTCCTATTTCACTCGTTCACAGCTCCAAATATGTGGTTTTTTGGTCGTTTTTTTTTTATTTTTTGAGTTTGTTCCTCGCGTAACTCCCTTCCAAATTGAGCTAGGAAGTTGAAACTTGGTGTGTACATTCAGTAGGAGCCTTAAATGTGCCTTTTTGGAGTCTCGACTTTTCAACCCTATAGTGTGTGATTTATTTGCTTTATGTATATATTTTTATTATAATCTGCTAAGTGTTGTGTTAAATGAATGATTTATCTGAAATATTGACGTTTTTTCTTACATTGTTTCTTCCCTGTCTCTCCTCCAAATTCAGCCAGGAAGTTAAAATTTGGTATGTAGATTTGTTAGAGGTGATAGATGTATTTTTTGGAAGATTCAATTTTTCAAACCCGTCGTATACCCTCCCAGCCCCGAAGAAGTGGTTTTTTGGCCAAGTTTCCTATATTTTGAATATGTCCTTTGCATATCTCGCCGGGGGGAGGGGGCTATTTTAGCTCTACACACACTGACGTGAAGAAATTGGAGGGGATAGAGGGTGGCCCTCAAAAAAGTAATGCTAAAAGTCATTCCAAAAGGACAAGCTAAGTTGAACTTTTTGCTCTACAAATTTTATTTGACACCCTGCATCCATTAAAATGATGTTATTGGAAAGAAAAGTTTGCTCTTTGCAATGCCGCAAACCTCATCTCTTTATCTCACTTAAATGGGAAATTATAAGAGATTGAGTTTTTTTCAACATTTCATTCCTATTTTTTGAGAATTCAAATGCTTTAATTATGTTTTTTTTTTTTTGCAAATATCCAAGAACTTTATTGGCATACCTCATATTTTTGTTCTCAAGCTGCATTCGCTTGAAAAACTTAAACGAAATTGAAAAAAAAAATTGAATCAGAGTAGATCAGCATCTGCGGTTTGGAAGCTAGGCAAACATAAATACATAGACTCGGTATGGGTTCACTTGTCATTGGCTGAAATTCCTTACTTTTATTCTGAAACACCTTGTACGAGGTCTGTTCAAAAAGTATTCTCGACTTCTTTGAATTAAAACGTTAGTTTTATCAATATGGACAAAATTGTATCATTCACCTTTAAAATAGCCTACCATGACCTCCCTAGCGTATTTTTGACCGTATTGCCACCCTAAGAAGTATCCCGAAGAAATTATTTTCAGACACTTTGTCTTTGAGTTGCGTCGTTGCATTTTATGCTTCCACTTTTTTTGAAATAACCTCTTACCTCCTGAAAAATATTTTTGCTGTAGGATATTGTCAAGAGTCGTGAGATGTCAGATCAAATGAATAAATGACTTTCTTAATGATTGTAGTCGTTCAGAAATTTGTCAAAAATGTACTAAAAATATGAAAAAAAAATTTCAGCGGAATTCGTCTCACTTCACCATTTAAAATAAATCTGTACTTAAGATGCATGAAATGACTGCCACATATTTTTAACTTATTCAGAAATCTCTCAGGTACCGGAAAGTTGATTTGCTGGCGTCGAAACTTCAATTTAAGCTACAGTGATGTCAATATTTTTGATTAGATAGACTTCCTTAGCATGATTCAACGTTAACAACTTAGTATTGCTTTTTGAAGGTTCTATTCTGCACTCATTCATCAGGACAACAACGAACCCCCTTGACATGATGTTCACTAGTGTTATGATATTTTGGAATAGATGCTCGATTTTTTAACCTGTAAAGCTCATCAAACCCATTTCATGAATTGGGGGGAAAAAACCTGAAAATGCAACGCACCTCTTAGACTCTGCTCAGCTTCAGGTGTGTGTAAACATGAATGACAAGACATATTGACTTGAAAAAAATATTGGCCCGTTTGTTACATATCCAAGGATATCTATGCTGAAAGACGTCCTCCCTTTTACATTTGTTGGGGAGTGAAAAAAATAAAGCGGATACTTTTTGATCAAATCTCGTATGTACGCCTTATTCGCCATTCTTGTTGCATGTCGTCGTACTAAGCAGAATACGCTGGCACGTAGATAGGCATTATTTTAAAGTGAAACGCTTTGCACTGTACCTGATGTCTCGACAAATAACAAACACGAAGGTGGCGAGTTTAGTTTAAGCAAGTGCTTAACTTTTACTGCTTCTTAATGCGTTACTTATGGTACTAATTTCACTCTTTTATGTATCCTACTTCATTCTCTTCTCGTCTAAACTTATTTTGGTTGCTGAAAGGTGGTAGGTATCAGGTACTTGTGCTTTACCACCAAAGTTCTTCTCGCTACAACAAACCGTGTACCCTAAATAAATGCCCCGTTATAATGCGGTGTTTTTTCGACGCTTTTAAGGTAGTCTCTGCAACATAGTTTATGGTATATCGAATGGATTTTTTTTTTTTTACAATTCGTTGTTTCGAGTATACCCGTTAGGTACCTAGACCTATACACGTGGAGACTACAGGGAGGTGTACCCAAAGTACAAGATTGAATTGTAGCTTCAAGGTGGTAAATTTATTAGCACGGTTTTATCAACTTTGAAAACAATTCGGTTTCTTTAACAACTCTATATATATTGTTAGTTAATCGTAAACTAAACGAGTGAATTTTCCTAGTAGGGTGTGAAAGTTTGTGATACCTCTTACGCGGATTTTCCGACCTACGAGATCACTATTTTCGCATGTACGCTCGTATACGAATAAGATTCCGACGGCGACGTGACGCGACGCGGTGGCCTTAAATTAACTCCAGAGTTTTATTCGCCTTAGCTCGCTTTGCAGGGTTTATTTATATTTCTGTTTTCGTCCCTGAGCGTATCCATTTCCGGCAAAACAAAACACTCCGCTAAGCGTTTGCATAGCGAAATAAATGCGCATGCAAAAGCGTATAAGTAAAGTGTAACAAGTTTAATATTGTTTGGTAAATGCGAGTTTAGACCAGAGAAGTTCATATGGGTATATCTACATGTACCTGGTATCTACCTATTCTGGTTCTTGGTATTCTATAGAATGTAATATGATAGAGAATTTTATAAATTCAGAAAAATTTACTTTTATTTATTCTGAATTTTATTAAGAAAGTGGTGAACAGGCGCAGTTTTGAATGTTCAGAAGTTTCGAGGCTTGAATCAGAAGTCAAACCTCGAATCTTTGGAAGTACATAGAAGGTACATTAGAGTGAAATGATGAAGAATAATTTTGCATTCACGGTGATGCCGATCTCTGAATTATTTATTAAAAGTTGAAATTGACTTTTTTCATTGCAGCATTTTTAGATTTAATGTCTCCTGGGTGATTTTCTGATATTGGTTGAACTGGTATTCTATAGTCATAGGTGGGGATAGGGACGAAATGAAAGGGTACCTTTGTCTCATTACTAAAAAAATAAAAAAAAGCAACGCTTCGCGATACTTTTTTAGCCTGATTTTCGTAGGAGCTAAAAAGTCGAAACCCCTAAAAGGTACGTCTAGGGTCCCAGTTAAATTTACATACCAAATTTCAACTTCCTAGCTCAATTTGGTGGAGGAACAGCCCTTTTTCAGGGTCAAAAAGGGGAAAACTCCCATATCTTCTCTCCTAATTGACTTGGGAGGATGATTTTTGGATATGCTATACAACATTTGATTCTCTATCAATTAGCTTAAAAAGAGGCAATTTTTGTGTTTTTGACCCCTCAGTACCCCCCTTCCCCAAAACGGGAGCAAAACTGAATTTTGATCCAAATTTATCTTCACTCATATATATCTAATCCGCCGCCAAACTAAGCCGATTAACCGAATCGGAGTGATTTTGGTCTATATCATTTGTTGATTTTCTTACTTTCAATTCGTCGATTCATATAAGAGGGGAAAATTTACTGCAGGAAAGTCATGAAATATTGTCCTCGGTGAAGGCCGCAATTTTGCAACTCACCAGGAGTGAAAGGTGGAAAAAATGAGTATTTAGCAGCATTCAGGTGAGCTTGAGCCCTCACATGCTCCCTTCCCCTATATCTCTGCCTATGGTTATAGTATTGAACTCCATTATTTTGTTACTTATCCATTTTTCAGCTCAGAAAAACAATTTTGGTGCCTGATTATTGGGCGAAAAATGATCTTCAATTGGACTAGAATTACGCTTGGGAGATGTAGAAACTCAAGCAGCATTATTTTTTAACTTTATCAGGAGAGTTCTACATCATTTTTAGCACGTGCAAATGATAAAGGACTATTATATAGTGTTTATTTTTTAATAAGTGCTGAAATTAGTATAAAAGTAGTGAAAATAAAATATCAGTGTTGCAAGAGTGGAGAGCAAAGGATTGCAATTTTCAAAAAAATGAGAGTGGAGTGAATCCATCAAAGTGTTTGGGAGCAGTCTCGTGAAAAAGTGTTCTGTAAAAGAGTGAGAGTGGGAGTGGGAATGTCAAAAATTTCAATACCCTCTACTCCCTTACTTTTTTTTGTGTATTTAGTTGTGGTTATCGGATATTGTTTTATCAAAGAATGAAGTAGAGTAGGAATGAGAGTAATCTGGGATTAAGGAGTGAAATGAGAATGGAAGTAATCCGGAGTAAGGAGCATCGAGAGTAGAGTGCTTAAGTCGACATTCTTGCAACAGTGGAAAATATCTATAGTCCGTTCCAATCGAGAAGAAACTAAATATGTTCAGTTATGAAACTGAAATTTCCTATTTTGACAGGTAATTTTGTCTTTTATTTCATCGAAACTTGCCCGAAACATTGCAATTTCTCAATTTTATTACAATAATTGTTCATTCGCAGTCTTATCTCTTGCTTTTGTTGCAATATTAATGAAAATATGTGAAAAAACACCTTTTGTAAGTGGGATTTTGAGTTGAAAAACTCAGCATATTTAGTCCTTTCTCGATTAGAACAGACTATGAAAATTGTTTAAAAGTAGTAAAAAATTAATAAATTACTCTCTATTGAATCTGTCTTTGATTAATTTTTAACACACTCAAAATCAAAAAGTTTTTATCCTCGCTTCGTTCGGACCAATTACATTTTCCACTTTTATATTTCTTGTGATTTTTCAAAGGTGGGCTAAAATGAACGCCCTGACTACAGGATTTGTTGCAAAAATGACCGTGCTTTGAGGACCTATAGCTTTACCCTTTTTTGATTTCAGGACCCCAAAATTTTGTATGATGGATTTTAAATTCGGAATCATTCATGTATGAGTTTGTCAGAATCTTAGTTATGATAATTGAAGTGATAAATCTTGGTGCAAAATTTCAGCCTTCAGGCTCAATGGACGTGAGCTGAAAGAATCTTGCAAAGAACGGATTTCTTTAAAGGCCAAAGTTGACCAACATTCGCCATCTTCCCTTCTAATCGAATTAGAAGACTGATTTTTGGATATGTTATACAACTTTTGATTCTCTATCGATTGGCTTGAAAATGAACAATTTTTGAAATTTTTGCTACCTCCAGTTCCTTTTTCTAAACTTTAGATGTAGCGGAATTTGAATGATTTGAATGATTTTTAGTCTGTGTGTGCAATGTGTTTGGTGGGGGGGGGGATAAGAAGAATTAATATCTGGTATGCCAAAAAATTATTTTAATGGTCTTCTAGGACTCTAAAGCAAATTTTGGTGAATGGTGATAATTTTTCTTCCTCCTTGGCTTGGTTTTCCTTGACCATATGACAAAGAAAATCAAGTTAAAAAGAGTGTTTATTCAATGAAATGATGGAATAAAAATTCTAACTGTAAATTTGCCTTTAACGAATTTAATTATCTCATTTTACATATTTTTCGCGTTCATTTTACTGAAATTTTTGAAATAGCCATACAATTGGCTAGCCCAATTCGTAAAGTAGACATTTTCCAAAGAAATCAAGCCAAAAATTAAAAATTCAAAACTCACGTATAATTGTTCTTAATGAAGTGTACCTAAATTGGTATAATTTGACCCCCTGACTATGTTTCCCCGCCCTTCTTTGAAAAATGTTGTAGTACTGAACGTTAATTGGGTATAGGTTTGTTTTCATTTCAGAAGACGTAGTAATTTGCCTAAAATTTATAGAACTGGCGTTTCACATCTGCAACCAGAATTTTCACATGCATTTGTAGCTGTATAAAAGTTACCGGCATTCTATGACATTTGTTGAACTTTTCTTATCACTCGTGCACGATTAAAACTTTCTACGTAATTAATTAAATCATACGTTTCTATCCATGAGTTACTCGTAATTAATGGCATCAAAAAAAGAAAAAAAAAGAGAGGAAAACTTGAATTTTATTTCGTCGCTGGCTGTGAGTACAAAAAGCTCAAGTTATTCCTACGCACAATCTGCCTACATTACTATACATTAATCAAGTTTGAAACCGATAGAATGCATTTTTTTTACGGCAACTTTGCGCCAAACTTGCCGTAAAAGTTTCTCTTCAGATATCTGTAATTCTGTAATTGGTTTAAAAGCAGCTGATACGTCGAGTAGGTGGTGTTTTGATTGGTTTATCGTCGGTTGTACGTTGAAAAATATCCATACGCTTGATTAATCTCGGCAGACTAATTTTGATTAATTTTTTGTCCTATTCAGAGTACCTTGGTGGTAATTTTTTTTTTTTGTAAAACTTGTGAATTGTTATCAGAGGTCTTGCGTTTAGGGAAAAAATTAATATCGCGTGTTGAAGAGGGAAACCATTCGTGCTGTCAAATCAAAATAAGCGAAATATGTACGATAACCGGATCTCAAAAGTTTTCAGATTTTTATTATAATTTTTTTTTTTTCGATATCCTGCCTTATCCTTTATTGCATTTTTTTCGTATACGTTGAAATATAAATGTAGAAAACGGCAGGATTTCTTTTTACATAACCCGATGCCATACTCGTAATCTATTTTCAAGGCATCAAGGTTCTATAATTTCTTTAGTTTGGTTATACTCGTGGATAGACGTTCGTCTAACGTATAACACGGTTGCTTTAGAAATAGTTCGACAAACTCCGTGATGTGAAAAATTGTCAATTTGAAAAATTTCCTCCCGCAGGAAGAACTCGAAATACCAATAACTTTGTAGATAAAATTGATATAGCGACTTCCGTTTGTCATAGCTCGTAAATACAATATTCTTTGATCTTGCGTGATGTATTATTAAAAATTTTCCTTATATATTTAATACGTGTCCTTTTCGTGTATCGCTCGATGGATGGAAATACCTACGCGTTGAATGATATATCGAATCTTTGAAATTCTGTATATGGTACTCGATGACGAAGTAATGGTATATTTGATGATGGGTAAAGCGTGCTTACCTATACTACTCAGCTAGTAGCTACCTGCCTCGTTTTTTTAACAAGGAAAAACATTTTCAATCGTGTAGGTGGTTTTTGTAAAGCGAAATGTGTTGGTGGCAGTTCATAGTCCTTTTTTTGGGGTTACTGTTTTTTTTTTTTTTCGAGAATTGAATTGAAATTCGTGTTTGAAATTTTTTCATTCAGTAAAATTTTAATGTGGGTGCTGAATGTGATTCTAAAATATACCCTAATTTTTGGCTCGTTGAAAACATATTGAGACATACTGAGACATACATGCTGAAAAAGTTTTGATGGTTCCGAGTACCTGCAGTTGACTCGAGTTTTTCGAGAACTTAATTAACAGAAGTTGTTATGAATATTTTCTATATTTTGTTATTTAATCTCCTAGTTTCCTTTTCAGAACTACTATGACCCTAAATTCGATGTCTAGATTTTTTAAAGAAGAATAGGCAAAATTTACGATTAGCAGTCGTTCAATCCTTCTTTTATCCACGGTCCCATTGGATTTAGAATCATACCAGTGTTTTACATAGTAAAAATCCGAAGGATAAATTATCAATATTTTAACACTTCAGTCAAAAGTATCGCCAATTCTTCGTTTTACGTTCTGCCCTGGTTTTTTCATCACGAGAACCTACTGAGTATCCGAATTGAATTTTCTGATCCTTCATATTTCCATTTCGTCAAAATTTCGCTTTCGTACATTTTATTTTTGGGAAATTTTTAAGGTGGAAAAGAGGTAGAGAGCAGTGGGAGGAGGACAGATGGATACCGTTACAATCATGAAATGAAAGAGTCATTTCAGGGATTTTTCTGATATTTTAATGCAAAATAAGATATCCCGTGTAGTAGATTCTCTGCAGTCCTTAATTATACATGTAATTCACTTTTCGTTTGTTCTTCTGCTTTTGTAAGAACAATCAAGATCCAAGATATGCTTATGATAAGTCTTATAGGGCGAAGGGATGAGAGAGGAGAAAGAGGCTGTCTCGAATTTTACTGAAAGTAGGTTCTATTAAATCGTGAGTCATAAGCATTTATTTTTCATACATTGCTCATCTGTATGGCTTATCCCAATTTCTGGAAGGTTTAAATTGTTCTTTTAAATCATGAGCTCTATTTACCCTGTCTCACCGGGGGGGGGGGGGTAAAAAAGGGGGGGGGGGGGGGGGGGTTGAAACTGATACTAGCAGGATTTACACTTGATTTCTACTCACAACGTCTTCATAACCTATTTTAAAGAACCTGACGAAATTCGAGCCTTTAGTCATGGGACCTGGAGGAATTCAGTTTTCAAGTACAGAATAAGAGAATGAAAGAAGCGCTCGTTAATTAAAATTGAAAAAAAATGAAGACAGCGCTTACTCTGTTATTTTTTCTCCCGAGAAACTTTTAAAAATGGAACCGATCCTTTTGAAAATCAGCTCTTTACCAGCTTCAACCACCCCTCCTAATAAATAAATTTCTTTAATTTTTTAATTTTTTTGATAAAGATTTATTATTTGCATATTCCAGCGTCATTATATCACGCTGTACTATGTGTAAATTAATGATAGATGTAAAATATAATTAATTATGAGATAGATGGCAAAAATTTTTAAATCATAACAATATTCTGTGATAAATGTGGTTTTAGGCGAGGGTTGATGCTACGTGAACCTATATTTAGATCTTTTAAGCTCAATTTGTATAGGTATTTTTGGGTTACTTTCTGGATAAAGGTGTCTAATGGTTGAAGTTTGATGTCAGGTTGGATTTGTGTGTTTCGAATAAATCAAGGTGCTTTGGTTGCAATTCTTGCGTATTTATTTTGAAGTGTTTGAGCTTTCTATATGTTAGTTTTGGAGGTTGCAATCCAAATTGGGCATGCGTACGTTAGACTTGAGCGAAGTAAAGTCTTACTACGAGACATTGCCACATTTAGTCGAATTCTTGAGTATTTTTGATAATTGGGTATAGTAAGTGAAATTTGGTATAACTTTCTTGCAATTTCTTTTGGATGTGTTTTGTGAAGGTTAATTTAGTGTCCAATCATATTCCTAGGTATTTTACACTATGTGTGTTCTACTGGAGTAAAGTACCATTTATATGTAGTTGCATCTCATAGGAGATTCTTTTTAATGCGAAGATTTTACATTCCGTTTTGGTGGCATTAATTTCAAGTTTTTATTCAGAGAACCAATGACGTGTAGTGTTGATGCAAGTTTGGGGATCTGTTATTGCTTGGAATAAATCAACGTTTTGTGTAAACAGACACGTGTCATCAGCAAATATTGCTGAGTCGCCGTTGCATGTTGTTTGGATGTCATATCAATAAAGTATAAACAAAAGGTGTGACTTAATACAGTCCATTGAGGTACACCTTGTTGAATTAGTCTTTCTGTGGAATAAGTTCTATTAATTCTTAAAGTGAATTATCTGTTGGATAAAAAGCAGGAAATCATTTGCGTGATCGTGATGTAATCAGGAACTCCTAAAATGATAAGCTTCTAGATCAATTCTTTGTGCCACACAGAATCGAAGGCTTGTTTAACATCGAGGAAGACCGCTGCTGTGTACTGTTTCATTTTGAAAGCGTTTTTTTTTTTTTTTAATTATTCATCCATATCAACATTTCAACATAAAGTGTAAAAGTCACTACTTTTTTAATTCTTCAATTTTTTTCAATTTTTTTTAATTTTTCAATTTTTCTTATTTTTTAAATTTTTTTATTTTCCTTAATTTTTTTATTTTTTGCATTCTTTACCTTTTTTTTTATTTTTTAATCTTTTAATTTTTTTAATCATAATCATCTTTTATTTTTTTTAATTTTACTATTTTTTCTATTCTTTATTTTTACTTTCATTTATTTTTATATTTTTTCACGCTTATTCAACTTGAATACTTTCACATAAAGTCCAAAAATAAAAAACGTCATGCGTCACAGACACAGAATGCCCCCCCCCTCAGACGTATCCATGTCAAAAAATAAATATGTTACGTGGCTAAAAATGGTCGTAATGGCCTGCTAAGACCCCAGAACAAATTTTGTTGAAATTCCTCCCCTCCCCCCGCTGTAGGTCGATAGACAGTAATATCTTGCTTTTTATTGACAATATCACATAGAAAATCAAGCTATTAAATAAATAGAATTATCTGCTTTCTTGCAATAAGCTAATTTACGAAATTAAATATATTCACTGATGTAGACCGATGTCGTGTTGGTTGTTTCATAATGATAGGCAACCATCAACGACATGTCGCACACCCTGTATAAATATACAAAAACTTGTTGAAAATTTGATGCATGGCAGTGCGAGGGCGTTGAAAACATCGTAAACACGATGCTCAATAGATCAAAATGTAGCTGTCTGTGAGGTTGGTGAAAATAACCCTGTAAGCCGCTCCATTTGTTTGGATAAAATTTAAAAGTAAATAATCGCCGAATGATGGAAAACCAGGTACCGTTTTCTCATCGCTCCCACGCTGCAACGATAAAAAATATATATATATACAGACGTGAAATTTAGGCAAACGTCGCCGACCTAGCTGAGTCTCTTCGTCAAAATGAATAATATACCGTGTATGCAAAAACGAGCCTTAATAAGGAATATTATTTTTTTTTATCTTTCGTAAAAATGGTAAAAGTATACGCAACGACGAAAAAATGAAAAAAAAAAATAAAAAAACTCAAGTTAAAGAAAATAGAAACACCGCTAACAACAACAACAACAAGAACAGCTACTACTACTACAATAAAATAAAGAAGCCATTAAGTGAAAATAATGGAAAATACAAAGCCTTCAGACTAGAGCAGCGTAGGGTTTGCGGCCCGACCCGGCTCGGCCGTGGCGCTTTGGGAAGTTTCTCGTTATTAATCATACACAAAAGAAAAAGAGGTCGGTGTCCAGGAACTCCCTCGGTGAGTTATTATAATGCACCGTCAAATGAATATCTTATTGACCGAAAAAGTGACGCTTTTGATTTATGAAACTCTGGCGAATTTCGAACGCATTTACTAGGCTGTTAAATTTGTTCGCGATTCGAGGCGCGCTAAGCGCAGAATAGTCGACTAAAGAATTTAATTCTGAGTATCAAAAAATGAAAACGATACGCGAAAAAGCGAGGGAAAAAAAATTTTTCCTCGAATCGATATTCGATTGGCACCGAGCTACTACGTGAAAATTAATTAAGGTTTTACATTCGATTCGAGCCAAAAAAAAAAATTCAATTCACGATATAACGTTTCTGTTTCTGGTAATACCATAATCTTTTATGCTTACCTGCGTCTTACTTTTTCTATAATTGTGGTTATGCGTTAAGCTATACGATAAGGGGTGAAAAGAAAAAAAAAAAAAAGAAAAAAACTCGCACGTACGCACATTAGACTTGGACAATAGGAAAATTCATGTCCTTGGAAACCTTTTACAAGATCGTAAAAACCATTTTAAGTATTAGTTCCGTCTTTTACACACCGTCGTCAATGATGGTGTATCGAATATCGTCGGCGAAAAGAGATTCTATTTGTCGATGATTTTTACGCAGCCAAAGGCAAATGTTTAGCCTTGAAGAAGGATCGCTTATACGTAGCCCCCCTATGTAGACGATGACGGGCGTAATATTTTCGTACGAACCACGCATCCTACGTCAAGGATTTTTACTCGTACAAGACGTTTTCATTCTGACCCTAATACAAATATCATAACCGTAGGTGATTTTTATTTCTAAAGCTTTGTTTTTCGTTCTCGCTGAAGTACGCGTAATTTCCAATGCCTTCGGCGAAATAAAACCATTTTTAATGTTGCGTTTGGCTAAACGCAAAAAGACAACCAGGAATACTTTGCCGGGTACGATTATTACCATTCTCCAGCTGAGCCGAATGAAATTTATCCGCTCGATGCGTACGTGCCGTTGAGAAGTGAAGGGTGAAGGGAAAAAAAATGCAATTTGGTCCGAATATAAATCACTTTACATATTTTTAACGTCAGCCACTTATGGCTATTTTCATGATATTTTCGTGCATATTACTTACTCGTGCAATACTGAACTGTATCAGAAATTTTAATCAAATGGAAAACAATTGAAAACAGAAAAAGCCTGAAATAAATTTGGTCGCTGATTTTTTTCTCTCTCTCTCTCTCTCTCTTTTAACTTAATAACGCGCGTGGCTGAGCGATATAATATTCCGAATTGTTTTAATTTCGATTTTAGATACATTAATTTTCGAATATGCAGGGCGAAATAATACGCTATTGTCATTTATAATGCGAGTGCCTATAAATACGTTTTTATGTACATGTACATACCTACCTACCAGTGAGTATAATATACGCGTTATTCGAATTCATCTGTGTTCGGTACCTATACTTACCTACCTACCTACCTACCTAAACCTATATTTAACCGATTACCGCATCGAATCGAGTAGTTTTTCAATATATATGGACCATTTTATAAAGTTTATTTCGGCATATGAACTTTTCATACGTTGGATAATACGTTGGTAGGAATTTAATATTGAATAATGTCGGTTTTCGTGACAATTTTGGTATACGACGAAATTTCGTGTTATGTATTACGGTCGGTCAGAATTTACCGGCAGCCGTGAATTTTCGCGCTCGTCAACTCGGGCGATTTATCAAGTTGAAGTGGCACCCGTTCGAAAATGTCATAATACATAGCATAATTTATTGGTAAACGTATTCGTGTGTGATTGTACCTTAGCTTCGTATTCCTGGATACTTGGATACTTGCATAGTCCAGATACCTTTACTAGGGTAGCACGAATTTTTTCAGTTTTATTTTATTTTATTTTATTTTTTTGGCAGATCTGCAATTGGTGAGGTCACAATAGTTGCGAAATGACCTTAAAAGGGTATGGTAAAATTTTCATCCTCGTGTGGGAACGGGTTGTAGAATTTTCCCATGGCACTCTCTGCCTGTCGTAAGAGGCGACTTAAAAAGAGCCAGGGGAACCCTTTCCTCCTCCCGGTCTATACTAGACTACTGTTAATATTTTTATTCACTCTTCACATATCAACACACACGAACAGTTCAGAATTCTCCACGCTAAAAGGGTAAACTGGCTACCATTGAAGGATTTGTGAACCTACAGGGGTGATTTTCGCAAGAAACACCTAAATTTAAACGGCCCTGAATTCCGGCGCCCTTTAAATGGTGCACGGGTGCAAAGAATACCCATCCGTGCTAATCGGTTCAATTTTGCGAAGAAAATCAGCAAAATAGGCACGTGGAATGTAAGTGGCCTGAAGACTACAGGTAAGTTGGCTGTAGTCGAAAATGAAATGAAAAGAGTAAGGTTGCTGATATTAGGAATTCAGTGAAACCCACTGAAACACCGTTGACAAATTTACATCAGGCGAGAGAAACTTCATCTTTTCATCAGGTAAAGGACGCCACACAGAATTGGCAATCATAATAGATGGTAGATACAAATATCTGATGTTGGATGCAAGGGCCATCAACTATCGGATGGTAGTTGCATAAGTGTCATCCAAGCATAGCCCCAATTAGTGCAGCGTCAGATGAAGAAATTGAAGAATTCTACAATGTCCTTGAAGAAACACTGGCTTTATTACCAAGAAGCGACATAAAACTGGTACTAAGAATGGTGGTATTTCTATTGAAGAAAGAAGAATCTCTGATCTGCGATATGCAGATGATACCACCTTGATTGCTTCGAATGAAGAGGAAATGGCGGATCTGGTCAAACTGGTGAAGATAGCCAGCGAAAAACCTGGACTACGTATTAACACATCAAAAGTGAAAGTCTTGGAGGTGCATCAGGCCAAGTGTCTTCCAGTTTTTACAGCTCTGACTCCATCATCAAAGCAGATGAAGGATGACCAGACTGCGTAATGTCACATGAGATAACAAGATCTCCAGAAAGATAAGGAAGATAATTATACATTCACTTGTTTTCTCGGTTTTCCTAAATGCCGCGGGAACATGGACGTTGAAGATAGATGATGAAAGAAAAATCAACGCCTTGGAAATGTGGGTCTGGCAAAGGATACTGAGGATACCCTGGACAGCATGACGAACCAACATTTCAATCATCAACGAAATACAGGAGCCAGTCTGGTTAAGTGTTTCATGCGAGAAACCCATTCTAGGGTATTTTGGACATGTGACTAGGAGAGAAGTCGGAAATCTCGAAAAGAACATTGTCTTTAATAAGGCGCGTGGTAAAGCAGGGAGAGGAAGATCTCCGACTAGCTGGTCTGACATCATCAAAGCACGGTTTTTTTAAATTGAAATTATTATACATATTTGATCCCAAAATTATCATTGACGGCAAGTTTTCATCATTTCTCCTTTTTTCAGGAAATTTTTATATGTATGTCAATTTTTGTGTTTTTTCAAAATTTTCTGAAAAAATATGAAATTTTTTTTTTGAGAAATGCCCTCTTGAAATGGATATAAGACATGAATTTTAGATGGTTAAGCACAATATTTCAAGTTTACCTTACCTCATTGATTTTTCGGGGGCACTTAAATTATGTTTTTTTCATGCTTTTTTAAGAATTTTTTTGCATCCTTGAACATTTTTTTCAGTAAAGTAATAATGAAATGAGCTAAGTGCACTTTAATTTGTTCATTTAAAAATCATTCCGTGCATCAGAAAAGTTGACTGTGGGAAGTAAAACTGATGTCCCAAGTTCATTACAGGAGGGTTTCCTCCATAGTTTTTCAGAAAATCGTAAAAAAACGTAAAAAGTGGTATTTCTTAAAACCATAGGAAAAGAGAAACAATGAGAATTGTGAAGTATAAATAAGTGTAACAATTCCATTTTTGAAAAAAATTTTCAAAATTTTGTTTTCAATTTTTAAAATTTTTTGATGTAGTTTTGCAAGTTAGAAAAAAACGATGCCTTTTCAATTTAATTTTCGTGAAATATTAAAATCAAGTGGTTTAAAAAACGCAATGCTTTCAGCGGTAGAGGTATTAGAAAATAATTTTAGAGGGATAATTCAGGCCCCCAAAGGCCACATTTAGAACCCTTGCTTAATTTAATTTCCGGATTCATATACAAGAAATGAATGCAATGAGAGTGAAAAGTCGAAAACTCCCTTAAAGTACATCGAGGACCTATACTAAATCTACATACCAAATTTCAACTTCCTAGCTCAATTTGGGGGAAAATATGTGAGGAAAAAATCGGAAAACTGAGATAACCCAATCAAGAGTTCACATTTTTGAGGCTAGAAGTTCGACAAGTTGAACAAAAACGAAATAGATGGCAGTCATACGTATGCTCGAGCGAAGCAAGGGTGAAAGTTTAAAAAAATTGAGGTTTTTAGTACCTGCTAAAATTGTATTTTTGGAGTTTTAATTCCATGTTGGAAAATTCGTATCGTTAGAATATTTTTTCTCTTTTTTTATCTACGAATTTTTTTCCAACTCTTTACAGTTTACAAGTTTTTTTTACCAAATTTCCCTGGGGGGGGGGTGATCACCGCCCCAATGCCATGTCCTTGTTGAGAACATTTTTGGGACGATGCTATGTCAGATATTTATTTTTAATTTTTTTTCCTTTGATGACTAAAATCATTTACTGAGCTGAATACTGATCTAAATCGCTCAAATTTTGCCAAGAGAGGAAGATGATGATCCAATAGGAATTCTGTATGAGTTCAAGAATATTGTAATTTACCTCTTCCCCCAGTGATTAGCTGAGGGCATGAAAAATGTACTCTGGGGTGCGTTTTCACGTTAATTTTTTTTCTCCGCAAATTTTAAACTTTTTTTTATCCATTTTTTAGGTGTAAATCTATGATTAATTTCACAAATTTCTGAGCCTCGTTCATAGATTAGTCCGGTTTCATAGATTTTAATGATTTAGAGTAGTATCAATTTTGACATTTATCAAAGGAGTAGTTCACGAATGAATTACACCATGGAATTTCTTCAAATTTTTTGGAACGGTGGCCCTCTCTGTCGATCACCGAAAAAACATTTGTTTCGTTTAACATTAAATTTCTGACCAAATAATTTCTATGTGAGATTTTTTTGTTGAATTTTGCCTAGTTTGACATGGTGGACTGCATACTGTAGCTTTTTCCCCCTCCATTACTCCTATCATGGAATTCAACTCTGTTTTGAAAAGTACAGAGGGAGTGGCACCATTAGTCACCATTTAGCAATATTTTGAAAAATTCAAAGTATGTAAAATACTTCCAATTATGTGCAATAATTTTTTCCAATGATCAGTTAATAAAATTAATTTTCATAGTGCATGTTTAGTGTCGGAAAAATTTGAAAAAATTCTAGAGCATTCTTAGAGCATTCTTCGTAAGTAGGTACCTTTACTTCTGTCGAGGTTGGGGGGGGGGGGTAATCATATACATTTTTCATGACCGTATCCTGCTGCTCGTATGAACGAAGAGTCGGAAATGCATTCAAAGAAAGTCTTCTATTAGTACTTGATGAACCTACCAAAAAAATTTTAATTTTGCGAACCACAAGTTAATGGATATGTTTACCTTGCCATGTTGAAATTTCATTTCAACTTACATCATTTCCATTAAACGAATAAGCATCCGTAAATTTAATCGTTCTGAGGGGTAAAAAAATATGAGGATTGATGCGATGAGAAAGGCTCGAACCACAAATCATCCACACAATCGTATTCGAATTCTTTCTATACATTGAATTGAAAATCTAGCGTGAAAAGGGCGAAATATTTCCCAACTTTCTTTGTAGAAATAAGAATTGAAAAAGAAAATCACCCCTGTATATACAATATCGAATACAGGATGTGCAATATATAGTAGTATATCTTTGAAATGGCAAAACCTGTATCTACACAAGGACCATTTCTTGCGTACGTGTATGCAGAGTCTGGGTACCTGCAATATATTCAAATTCAACACACCGAACTTAAAAAAAGTACAGAAGCAACGCACGTGCTACTGGTGTGTCGTATATTTTTTTTTTTTGCTGTCTATGTACTTATTCTTTTTTCAAACTCATCTCGAATAAAAAATTACTTGGGCTGAAAATCGGTATAGCGTTCTTTTATTTGGCTAATATCAACTGCCATTACGTATTATTACGTCGGATATTGGTTTTGAGATTTCAAATATCAGATTAAAAGTTGATTTATTTTGAAAAATTATCGCGAATCTTTTTGCAGCTTATTCTTGCGTTTCGAGCGAGTACCCGCCCTTAACCAAATAAATTACTCGCTTGTCATCACGGCAGCAACCGCAACAAAATTTTACGTTAAATCTATATACACTCTCTCTCTTTCTCTCTCTCACTCTCTCTCTCTCACTCTCTTGTATACAACAATATACTACGAGCTTCTACGTACAGGATAAATATACGCGCGCGTCAGAGGAAGAAATAAATATCACAATAGATGAAAATATAGGTTACGTCATTGATAACGAGAATGCATACCCTGCCTTGCTCACTTCTTCGTCTCTCGTTGTGGTCTCCTTTTTCATCTTTCTTTATTCATACAGTAGATAAGATACACAACCGATACTTATACACCTATTTTCTACTTATTAGTTTACCAAATTGCCAACGATTTTTTTTCTTTATAGAACTCATTTATTTATCCCCTGTTTTATGAATATTTTATATCATTTATTTTCTATCAATATTTTAACACTTATCCTAACGCTAGGGGGAAAATTTTCAGACGTATACTATCTTTTGAAATAATGATGTCGAGTACGGTTGGGCTTGGTTTGATATTGTACTGTATTTAAGGATCAAAGAAAAGCTTATGGGACATTTACTAAATTTAGTAAACTAGGTACACATCGAGTCACTACTTTTAAACCCATACTACTTATACACCCTCGAAAAGCTGGAGCTATGTAGGTAGCTAATTTGTAAAACGTAACGTTTTGTTGGCCGTTTTGTGTTTACATTTCAAAGACGCTGAACATTTTTACTGTTCTCAGGCTTATGTAATAAGAAGTACCTTACCTATCTACCTAATCTACGTATTATAAGAAGAGCTGTAGTGTTTTGTTAAAGCAGCAGTCGAGAGATATTTTCATTGTTAACGTTTCGAAGGCGATGAAAAATTATTACGTGAGGGCGTTTCTTGCCCTTAAAATCAGCTAAAATACACCAGGGGAGTTTTGCAAATGAAATTTCCTTCGTATTAATTGTATAAATAGCGTAGGCTGTTTACGAGGGTTACAGACGATATAATCTAAATGTAGTTTTTTTTATGTGCCTTTTTTTTTCTGTCTTTTTATTTTTAATTTTCCATAACGCTCGTGCAAAGATCTTCCTGTCTTAGCTGAGGTCTTTCACCTGCGAAATCTTCGTAAATTGGTTTGAAATGACGTGAAAGAAATTGAATAAAAATGTAGTCAGATGTCTGCAGATAACAAAAATTACGTATGCATCCCAGACAGATATTTTCTACTAATTGACAGTGCGAAGGTAATAGCCTAGCGTAAGCATCGTGCTGCGGTACGGTTTCAGAATTTTACTGTAGTTCAGCAACAGATGAAAATTTCACCCTCTCAGAAGCCACATTTTGTTCACTTCTAGAAAATTTTAAATTTCATTCGGTATAAAATTTACAAATTTTGAAGGTTATTTCGTTGATGTTTTCAAATGAAGAATTGTAAAAATGAATTCATTAATAAGTAAAATTGTAAAATCATGGCAACGATTTGGCTAATTTTTGATTCAAAGCTGTATCTTCGATTTGCGAGCGTAAAAATATCGAAAATTGGTGATTGAATGGTTCACTTATTTATACAATATTACGTTGTTGATTTGAAATTCCGAGAATACGAATTTTGAAAATTATGTTGCTATTTTGTCAGTTACATGGTTTGAGAACCAAATGAGTAATTTGGGAATCACGTACTTTGTAACTTTGTGCACATTTGGAGAATTACCTTCTTCGAGGATCACATACTTTAAGGCAAATATGTCTAAACACCACCAGCTGGAATATTGAGCTAAATACTTTCGAACAGAGATAAAATTGGGTTTGCGATTATGCGAAGGATTGTAGTATAATAGGAGTGCTCATCCTTATCCCCAAGTCCCCCTCAGAAATTTTGCATCCTGATTAGTTAAAACCTCAGAGTTTCTGTGGGACTGTATCATGTTGTTCAGAGAAGGAACAGCTCGAAGCGTATGAGAGGATGATTGAAAAATAGGCGCCAACACATTTTACGGAGACTTGGTATTTCAGAGTCTTCATGTATGGAAGTTTTATTCAACTATCACAGATGATTTATGATGGATTAAATTGGTAGGAGGAGAGAAAGGGGAGTGGGTGAATCAACAAAATCTGGTTTGGGTGTCCCAGAAGACCATTAAGACCATCACGACCATTTTTGGCCATATCAGATATTTATCTACTTGATGGCGCACCCCCCCCCCCCC
>FIZR01026449.1:0-31629 GCA_900060175.1 Ferrisia virgata
TTTCTTCGACTATATGGCTCGTTACTAGAATGTTCGTTTTTTTTTTATTGTTTTATTTTCTCTCGTTTTTTTTTTTTTTGTTTCTTTTTCTATGAGAATTTTCATGCATATATTTTTAACCTTTATACTCAAGGGATTTAATACCAAGCTTCTTCATAAAGATTAGTATTCAAAGTTCATGATATTTTGACCTTGATTATCAAGAACTATACGACACGAAATTTTTCATGAGCGTACAATTTTCAAAAATAATATTATATCTTAATAATGATAAAATTCAAAATTCCCTTCGGTACGGTACGTAGTAATATCATATTCGGATTACATTTATAGAAGATGTGACATAATTTATCAATTTAATCTTTAAGTAGGTATATTAAGCCATCAATTTTTCATTCAATCAAATATCCAATTCTATATTACATCAGGCAACCTATACTTGAATGTACTCGAAGCTAATCAAATTAAGCGTTCATTTTCATTATTTTAAAATAACAATTTGTGCATGTACATACCACTTTTATCTTTAGCAACCAAATTTTTACCACATTTTAAATGAATTCTGAGCTGAAAAAATGAATATTGCCGCAGAGCTGTTTCTCGACTAATATTTGATTCATCTCTGTCATTTTCTCGGAATTCATCAATCTGCAAAGAAAAAAATCATTCAAAACAGAGTTATCTTTTAATTGAAGTAAGTATTAGGTGAACTTATAATTAATTATCATAATTTTTATTTATTCGCAGAAGAGGAGCTCTGTATTTATTTAATTAAAGAGATTCAGAAATCAATTTAATGAAAAATACGATAGTCATCAGTATTAAAAAAATCATTGATTTGCGATGCTTTTTCAGTCTATTCTTAATGAAATATTAACCAATTAACCACTTCTTTGAGACTGTTAGAGGATAAAATATATCTGAAAAATCGAAACCACGCGAAAGTTGCACATCTAGCAAAGGCATCTACCAAGTCTACATGCAAATTTCAGCCTCTCGCTTCAATTTGAGAAGAAGTTATGCGAGAAACTGACTTTAAAACTCTTACACCACATTTCTTAATTAACGTGGAAAAGTGATTTTTAAGTATGCTATACAGCTTTTAGTTCTCTCTAAATTATTATTGGTAAAAAGTTCTTCATTTTTAAACTACAATTTAAAAATGAAGAATATTTGCAATTTTTGTTCCGCATCAACCCTCTCCCAAATTTAAACATGATTGAATTTTGATCCCCAGTCATAGGCGGAGATAAGCAGGGCATGAATGTTCAACCAGGTCCCATAAATATTTTCGAAAAAATTCAATTAGTAACAGTTTGTGCGACTAAAAATGGCCCATGTTCCCAATCACGCATATCTAACCCCCTGTCCTCAGGTTTTCCAACTAAGTTCTTACTTTTCTCATGTTTTTCAATGGAATTTTGAAATATGAAAAAAATGAAAATTGAGACGATTTTTAGCGACTTTTTCGCGACTTAAGCGATTTGATAGACACCCTGTTAATCTTAAATTTTCAACTTCTTGGCTCAGTTTTATGGGGAGAGAGGAGGGAAACAGCTCTTTTTCAAGATCAACAGGAGGTAAAAGCCTCATATCTCCCCTACTAATTGACTTGAGAAGCTGATTTTTGGATATGTTATAGCTTTGAATTATCTATTGATCGGCTCACAAAGGAACATTTTTTGCAATTTTAGCCCCTCGGCACACCTTTCCCAAATTTGGGCATAGCTGAATTTTGGCCAGAGGTCAACCACACTCCAGAATATCAAATCCGCTGCCAATCTAAGCCTATTTCTCAAATTTAATCGATTTTGGTTCGTATCGAGCTTTGAAAATGATTTTTAGTTTAAAAAAATAAATATCTGACATGGCCAAAAATGGTCATTATAGCCTGGCTGAAAAATGAATAATAATTTACGTAATTTTCCCTTTTAGGGAAAAATTCTATACATTGATGTCAACATTTTAACCTAAAATGCAAAAATCATTCATAATCATCTTTTATCGTGAGTTTTTGATCAAAAACTTCAAATCAAGACGTTTACTCTTCTCTTCAATCCATTTTGACATTTTATTTTATTATTTTCTAACAAAATAAAGATTATACAATCATCCATCATCTTCAGTTTTTGATGACAAACTTCAAATCAATTTTTTTTTCTGCATTTCAATTATTTTAATAAATTTTAGTCTTTTTTTTTCATTTCTTAATTTTTCTTTTTGTTTAATTTTCTATTTTTTTTATTTTTCTATTTTTTCAACGAGACATCATCATAAACATTTTAACATAAAGTACAAAAGTCATCAGTTTTTTTTTAATTTTTGAAATTAAAAATTTTTTTTTCAATGTCTTTAATGTTATTTAACTTTTGGGCTGTTATTTTTAAATGTTTTTCCTATTTTACATTGTTCAATTTCTCTATTTCATTATTTTTTAATTGTTTTTATTTTAAAATTTTTTTAATTAGACATTCATGTTAACATTTTAGCATGAGTGTAAAAGTCATCAATTTTTTTCAATTTTTACGTTTTTGATTTTTAGACTTTATGCTAAAATGTTAACATTGATATGTCTTAAGGGTGGGAAAGTTTAATAAAACTCACAATGAAAAATGAGTTTGTCCGATGTTTGGGCTCTATGCTAAAATGGCGGAGTTAAGTATTTCATTTTAGATTGAAAGTTTTTGATCAAAAACTCGCGGTGAAAGATGATTAAGTATGAATGATTTTTGTACTTTATGTTGAAACGTCTGTTATCAAAAAAAAAAAAAAAAAAAAAAATTGTGAACACATCACTCGTTTGCAGCATTACATATCCATGATCTACAATTTTTCCCTGAAAGGGACGATTGTCTAGTTTTTTTTTTCAAAATATTTTAAATAACATTTTAACATCAAGTGCAAAAGTTATCATTTTTTTATTATTTTAATTTGATTTGTTTTTTTCTATTTTTAATTTAAAAATTATTCTATTTCTTTATTTTTTTGTTTTTCAATTTTTCTAATTAAACATCCAAGCCAACATTTTAACATTAAGTGCAAAAGTCGTCAATTTTTTTTCATTTTTATATTTTCATATTTTTTTGACATTTATTTAACTCTGACATTTTAACAGAAAGTGCAAAAACCATCCATAATCATCCTTTATTTCAACGTAACATCAAAAACGTTACACTTTCAAAAAATGACCCCCAGCCCTAAAACATATCCACTCCAAAAAAATAAAAAAAATAAATATTACACGTGTCTGAAAATAATCTAAATGGTTTTTTCTAAAAGCTCGAAACTAGATTTTTTTGATAATTCTCCTACTCCTATTCGATTCAAGTACATAGTCTACACATCAAAAAAAGAAACACCAAGTACCTAATTAGGTACTTAGATCCACATATTTCATATCAAGAAGAATTTTCATTGATAATAACTAATTTTTACATTACTTAAGGAGTGTGACAAACGATAGGGGTGTAAATGTGACATTTTCCAAGATCTGTGCAACGATAGCTAAGCACGTAAGTCGAGGAAGTTCTTAAAAGAAGTAATGATTCTAATCAATAGGAAAAAATTACTACACCTCCAAAAATCCTAAGCATTGAAATTAAATAATTTAGTAAAATTACAAGACAAATATTAAAATTTTACGAAAACATTTAAAATCACCAGAAAACATGTAGATATTAGTAATTCATATCAAAAAAATCCGAACTGATCGTTTTTTTTTTTTTTTTTTTCAATTTAATGCATCAAATTACAAATCACGATCATTACGTAACGTCCAATATTTCATCTTATCACAAAAAATTTATACATATCGTGCTCGGCAACCATGATACAACCTAAACCTACGTAGCATTTGTAACTATTAATTAGTATTCGACGAGATGTTCTTCACAGTCCATAGCAATAATACAGTGTTGAAATTATGTTGTTACATTTGTGGACACCGTTCTTGATATGTTGTTTAACAAAAGCATCTCGACCTTACAACACTCCGGCGGCAATATCGCACGAAAAAGTCATATCGCATAAATGGCCAACCGAATACACTCAACTTCGTACGGGAACCCTTTCAATTTACAACAGCAATGTACTACCTGTGTTTATTCATTACATCACTCACAGCATAATGGATGGTAATCAAACTTTATACGAAGAGATATTCAAGTCTTTGTCGTTCAGAGGCCGACAGCTATCTCAAGATTTGCCACTATCTTATCAGTTTGAGAATCCAAAATTCAGAGATAAATGGGATTTGTACTATAGATTCGAGGGTAAAAATTTCACTTTTGAGAATACGGAAATTTACGCCAGTTTCACCGAAGACAGCAAAGGCATATTATTGATAACGTTGTTAAATTTTCGTCGTACTTGTAGATTTAAAATGGCTACCGGCGTTGAAGTGCCTTTTTCATTGGTAGAAGTATAATAAGATAATTGTAGGTACGTAGGTCATCGAAATTTCATCGTTAAATTTCAAGCAAAAGTATCATTTATACGAAAGTGTATCAATTAAAAATGTTTTAAATATTTTATACGCGATACTATTACGTTGAAAGTATGTGCGTCTAATTAGGTATAGGTACTTTTTTTCGACTCGAATATGGAAATTTTTTACTTTTAAATATTCATTCAATTATTTTTATTTATAAAGATGAAAAAATTTCAAATCTCTTTTAATCTTGACGATTTTTTTTTCTTTTAAAGCACGTGAAATATGCACCATTAAATAAAGGGTTAAATTTTATCACGTTTTGAAATAAATGAAGTAGGTGTACGTCACGAAACAAAATATAGGTACGTACAACTTTCAAAACCTCGTATTTGTAGAAAGGAAACGTAGACCCTATTTTCAGCAACTTCACGAACATCCACATTTTAATGAAAATGAATCAAAATGAAAATTTCATCAGCGTTGTTGTTTTCATTTTTTAAAATAACAAAACCCTCCTAGCTCGCAACTTCGGAAATTTAAATAAAGAATCTCAATAATGAGAATGTTTTTTTTCGACATTAGCATTTTTGCAGATGAATAAAATTCATGGGGCTAGAACTTCTCATCACTTTCATCGTGTTTCATTTTTCACCATCTAACTAGCCGAATAGATATAATTAAGTATCTCTCTGTTTAAGTTGACAAATAAAAATCAAACTGTCCATTTAAATCCTTCGCATAGTGATTTGAAATTATCAAATAGACACCTGACTATCTTTTGAAACTACTCTTGTTTCCTTTTTTTTTTTTTTTTTTTACAGATAACATTAATTTTACAAAAATCAATTGAAAGTTGTAGTTTATTTTTCATTAATTGTTCGAATGACGGATTTTGCATGCCAGAAGGGTCCAACGTACGTAAAAGATCTTAATTTAAAAAATGTTGAAAATCTATGAAAAAAAAAAGTCGAAAAACTGAAAGAAAACAAAAAAAACAATCTCATATAACATAATCGTTATTTTGATAAAATCTATACGAAAAATATAAAACTTGAAGCGTACAATTTGCAACTTGGTATATCAAAAAAATGTGCTCTTAATTAAAAAAAAATATATATATATATCAACGTATCATCCTAAAGGTGACAAAGAAGGCCCAGGATAGGTTAATCATAGAACCAGCAGTACTAAAAAAGCTCGTTCGATCTAGCATCGGAATTAATTCCATATCATAAAACATTTCATCACTATCTTATCGTAAAAATAAATCGCCAGCGATACTAATAACGTTAAAATTCTAAAGGGAAACGAGGCCGCGGCAAGTATTCGTCGTAAAACTCGAAAGAAATGTTTTTAAGTTATTTTATTCTATTAAAAATATGCTTCTTTATTCATGGATCTTAATAATCGGAGTATCGTTTGTGTTGATCAACGAAGCAGCCAAACCAGCGGGCAAAGCAGCCGGAAAACAGAAAAGGATAATCTCCGCTACTACAACCGAGAAACCTTTGAATAAATCGAGAATTCACAAATCAGCTAAAAACAACGGTTCGCGAAAATGGCCGCGATTGTGGGCGAATCAAACCCAACCACCATTTCGACTCTATCAAAAATCTGGTAAAACTCCATTCACGTTGAAACCCTGGGACGAGGATAAAAATGGTAAATTAGAAAATGGTACTATGACATTTTACAACAGACTCGGACAATCGGTCATGGTTTACGAATTAAGACACTACATTTATAAAAACGAGGAATTGTTTTTTTCGGAGAAATTTAAAAATATCGTAATTCAACGAGCTCGCCTTACGGGCGATATTACCTTCCGTTAACAAGCTACTGATCCCCATTTTGAAGATTATTGGACCATATTTTACATATACGATGGTCGAAATCGTACCACGTATAAAGACAAATTCCTTTACAATATCGGACCCGGCTCCGGTGCGATACTTTTTATATCGTTCCAAGTACACACACCGACTGGTTTATCATTTCGTAGAGTAGGTGCTAATGAAGGGAATTTTGCAGCACGCGAAGTATGAATTTACATATTTTGTACCTATCTGTGTATGAATTAAATTATTTCCATATTGCTTGTAATTAAAACGTTTTTAAAAAGAATATTTCCAGTTGATTTTTTTTTTCTTCAATGAAATAGCAGAAATACCTACGTACATTTAGAAGCGATAATACGGAAATTATATCGAAGTAAAGGATGTTTTGCCCAATAAAATTAATTTTATCGCATTTTTTTGTACAGTTTTCATACTATTTTATTAAGGACGACCGTAAAAAAAAACGCCTTTATCTCGACACTGCAATTTGCAACAAACTTTACCGAATGAAAATAAAATTTATTTTTTTTATGCACTTTTTTCACTTGCTTGTAGATGCTACCTTCTTCTAAAACTCCATTATTAACATTCCAGGTTTTTACTATCGTTCGCTAAACACATTTTAAGGCAGCTTTTGTGAAATAAATTTGGCCAATTATTATCAACAGATGTTAAACACGTAAAAGAAAAATAGAATCAACGCTGTAGATACTTTTTGAACATGGTTTCTCATTTTAAATGCCAATTGAATTTGTAATTATTAGATAAGTACGAACGAAAAGAGAGAAAAAAGCATCGCCTTTCATAGCCTAATTTCTGTGGGATATTGTAACCTGAATAATTGAAAAAAAAGCATCACTCCTAATCAGTATTAAGGATGGGAAGGGTTAAATTGGGCTAAAAAGTAGAAACCCCCAAAAGGCACATCCACGGAACCTAATAAATGTACATAACAAATTTCAACTTCTTAGCTCAATTTGAACAGGAGTTATGCCAGGAACGAACTCAAAAAATAAGAAAAAACCAAATTTTTCGGGCAGCAAGAATTTATAATGAGTCTGAAGAGTGGAGACCCACCCCAAAGGCATATCTATGTCCCCTACTAAATTTACATACCTGGTGGGAAGATAGGGAGGAAACAGCTATTTTTCAAGGTCAAGGGGGGAAAACCATATCTCCCCTCTCAATTGACCTAGGACGTTGATTTTAAGATATGTTATACAACGTTAGATCCTCCATCGATTGGCTTAAATAAAAACAATTTTTGCGTTTTCAGCCCCTCAGCACCTTCTCCCCCAAATTAGGGAACATTTGAATTTAGGCCCAAAATCATCCCCACTCATATATATCTAATCTGCCAGCAAACTTAACCGATTAGCCGAATTGGACCGACTTTGGTCAATATCAAGCAGAGTAAATAATTGTAGTGTTTGGGGGGGAGGGGGTTATATTTTAGTGACTGCGAGGGGATGCAATGAGATAGAAAAATCAAACCCCCCAAAAAACATATCTAGAATCTCTGCAAAATGTACATGCCAAACTTCAATTTCCTAAATCAATTTGGTAGGGAGATAGGGGAAGAACAGCTTTTTTTTCAAGGTCAACCCATCATTTCTCCCCTCCTGATTAACCTAGAAGGTTGATTTTTGGATATGTTACACAACTTTAGATCCTCTATCGATTGGCTTAAAAAGGAACAATTTTTGCATTTTTAACCTCTCAGAACCCGCTCCCCCAAATTTGGGCATAACTGAATTTTGATTCAAGGTCATCCCCACTAATATGTACCTAATCCGCCGCCAAACTGAGCCGATTGACCGAATTGGAGCGATTTTAGTCAGTCATAGCAGAGTAAATAATTTTAGTCTTCGTTAAAAAAAATAAATAAATAAATAAATATCTGACATGGCCAAAAATGGCCTTAATGGTCTTCTAGGGCCCCCAAAACAGATTTTGTTGATATCAACCCTCATCCACCTTAGGTCGATAGACTGTAATAACCTGGTTTTCACTGACAATACGACATAGAAAATCAGAGCAATAAGAAAAAATTAAATTCTTCTAACTGTTTAGTGATACAAAGATGTATTAAAAATCATTTTAATAAGTTGCAGTGGTAGAAATTGATTTTGGAGTAAATAGCTGAAACCTCCGAATGGTACATCAAAGATACTTATTGAATTTACAAGTTAAATTTCAAGTCCCTCGCCCCTGGGATAACTGGAAAAAAAAGGCAGGTGTCGTGCACCCTCGAAAAATAACAGAAACCGAACAAAGTTACACTTTTTTGAGGATGTAAATGAGTTAAGAAGAGCTGAAAAAACGAATCTACAAACAGTCAGGCCCTTCTGAGACGCTTATTAATTTTACACACCAAATTTCAACCCCGTTGTTCAATAATTGGGGAGGGGGGCAGATAAGCTTTTAGCTTTTTTTTATCGATTAGGGAAATACCACCTATCTCCTTTCTTAATTTCAGACAAAAAAAATCAGTTCAGTTCATAAAATTAAACGTAGCAGCACAAGATAGAAAATAAAGCTGCATTAGCTTATTTCTTCGCTTACTTTATTTTGATATGAATTATTATTATCAGTACATGACGGTTCAATAACGTCTTTCATCTCTTCATCTTGAGCATCTCCATTGCGACAATCTTCGAATCTGATTCTAGGTGATATGTCATTAGCTGATTGATTCATTTCGACCGAATGAGTTAAACCTAAAATAGAAAATAAAGAACGTACCGATTAACTCGAGGTCCGTAAGTTATTTAAAATATTACGAAACGATTTTTGAAATATTAGATTTGTCATTTTTGTCTTTCAACGATGATGGTAGGAAAGATACCATCGCATGTCTACATTTGTTTTCTTTTTTCTCCTACGCAAAATTTACCAATTACATATAAGTGTAGGTAGGTTCGTATACTTATTTCAAGTTGGCAATTTATAGCCTTTTATTAGACGTTACAGACACCCGAAATTATACTGGTTAGCGTAGGTCGAATAAATCTATTTATTAGCAAGTAGCAAATTTGTCCACGGTGAACTCTGAAGGGAAAAAATTGAATCATGTCATGGAAAAGATGTAATCTTTTCACGTTTTCGGTGTAGGGGTGGAAGTAAAACTATTTGTATTTTTTTTTAAATTTAAGATTTACTTATTTTGATTTTTTTTTTAAATTACACATATATTTTTAGTATAACTGAAAATGGCATAAAATAAAACATCTACCCAGTATTTGTTCGTTTACTATTTCATTTTTGGTAGGTACTAGGTACAACCTATATAAGGTACCTGTCTTCTGCTTCGTTAAAAAAAGGTACTGGATTTTTGCGATTCAGATTTAGTTTACAGTTCAATATTTACAATTTTTTCCATTTCCAATTCGCACGTCTATAATCATAAATTCAAACTAATCTTAAAACCCGCATAGCAGGTGTTTACTGTTTACGTCTCCATTCACTACCTTCAACTGACAAAGATGCAACGTAAATACTTACTATGTAAATGTAAATTGGTTTGCCAAACCCGAGATTAAAGGAGCAAAGTTATCAAATATTGAACGCTGACAAAATTGGAATGTGACTTATTCCATTTAAATTCAAAACTTACGGCTACAAAGCGTCTCAAATGTAAATCTGAGTAGCATTTTTCAGCTTATAAAGGTAAGTTAGTAGGTACAATCATACTACCTACTAAACGTCGAGTACATAATACATTATAAGAACGTAGGAAGGGTGTTACCTTAACTTCATTTATAATTCGCTGCTTCATTTAATAATTATGTAGCAATAAATTGAACTAGAGATATGAATGTGAAAATCAAATGTATTCGCCTATTTCGAGATTAAATGGAGGAAAATGATTCAATATCGAATGTTTAATTTTTACAGCACGCTAGTGTATTCGTAATTTTTTCTACAGAAAAGGTAGGCCGGAGAAGAAGCAAGGGAAAAGAGAAGGGATTTTTCCATGCTCCAAGTTCTCTAAAAAATCCTATTAGAACCTTTTTGCTTTTACAAATGACCAGCGAAAAGTGACTCATAAAAACAGTTTTTCACGTTTATCTCCTCAAATAATGATCTCGTCATTAAAATCACGTCGTGATATTTTGTTCTACACTAAATTGCCTACAAAATGATCCATTAGAGGTCTATCTAAGTCGGAGGGGGTGAGCCTAGATTTTTTCAAAATTCAGATTTCAGATATATAACAGCAGTCCAATCAAATCATGAGATGTTCACTTGTTCAATAATTTGACCCATAAAATACTATTTGGTATAGTTCTTCCCCTTAATTTCTCAATTTTCATTCTTTTCACAGGCGGAGTTTGGTGGTTTGGACCGGGGGGGGGGGGCCCCTAGCTTACAAAAGCAAAAAATTAGGAAAAAAATGTTTATATTTCAGGAAGCTTCAGTTGTTTTCCTGAGAGTGGGAGGGGAGTGTGAGAGTTGGAAGCTTAATTTTGGTTACCGTTGAAAATGAGTAGCGGTAAATTTTTTTGAATTTGATTTTAAATGGAAAAAAGGTGCATTTCTTGAAGTTTAAGCTCCAATTTTGTGGATTTTACAAGGGAAAAAACAAGATTTACAGCAGAATCACTTCTAAATTCGACTAAAATTACAAATGTTTCCATCAATTTTCCAATTACTTTAAACATTTTCTCAAAATTTAAACAGATTTCAAAAGATTTTCCATTCATGTGCATGAAATTCAACATACACAGAACAATTTCCTGGAGATCGAACTAATTCAACATCCGCAGGGGCTCAGCCTCCTCCCACGTGCCCCTTGAATCCGCCTATGTAGAACAGGTTTTTTTAGGTTTTAACTCGATCAAAGTACTGTGAAGTATGTATTTCAATATTTCTGAATTTCCCTAAAATCCATGCATATTTTGTCCTGTCTCTCCTTTTGGAAAGCAAAAAGGTGTGAAGTTTGGTTTTTTGGCAATTACTTCCCAAGTAAAGCACTTACGAAAATAATGTCGAAACAAAAGTTGTAGAGCGTTAAAAAACAAATATTTTTATTTCTTTGATTTTTTTCCTACGAGGTCGTAGGGGGGAGCTAGAGTGTCCAGAAAAAAACCATTTTTAAAAATTTCCATTTAGCACGAATAATTTTAAAAAATTTACTCAATCCGCTGTTAGTGGCATATTTATTGCATAGTATTTCCCACTATGATGTAAGATAAGAAAAATGTCGGACCGTGCCTTTCTTCCAAGTGGGGGGAGGAGGGGGCTGCCTCTCTAAAAGTTACAACTTTCTCACGGTATAAGTCCGTTATGCTAAAAAATTTGAAAAAAACTTTTTCAAGACAAAAGTTGTAGAGCGTTAAAAGACAAACAATTTTTGCTTTTTTTCTTACTTTTTTCCTAGGTGGTCATAAGACGGAGCTATGGCGAAAAAAAGTGACATTTAAAAATTTCTCTAGAAATGAATAATTTATGCCTGTACGAGTCAAGTAGTTATAAATTCCAGTCAGCCAAAAATTGAATGAGTAGAAGGCTTTTTGTGACCACGGAATTCAATTTTGACAACCATTCGAGTGTAGGACTCAAACTGGGCTTCTGAAGAGGAGGTTTGAAATTCAAAATTTGGCGAATTTTAGACACTGATGTCAATTTATCAAGCTCCAAAATTGTCTTAAACCTTAATTGTTTCAAGATCCCAACACAGCGCATTAAAAAATCCAATACTCATTTTCGTGCATTTTACAAAATTTTGCAATTTTAACACCCCATTTTGGGATCTAATTTGGATCCAAAAACTAAAAACTCTCATTATTCTGAAACAGAAGATTTTAGATTTCATGAATGGACATTAATGTTAAAATTTTGAATTTTGAATTCAAAAATCTCTGCATAAGGAGCGAAATATGTATAAATTTCAAGGAAGTTCGGGAATATTGAAATACATATTTTCGCTTTCCATGAATTTTGATCGGGTTTGGACTATTCTTGAGCTAAAATGACTGCACCTGTACTGGATATGGTCACTGGTGGGAATGTAAAATTCGGTATAGTTGGTGAAAAAAAAGTTCAATAATTTTCAAAAACCCTAGAAATTTAAATATTTAATATCCTTTCATAAGGCAACCGTAGGAGAGACATCAAGGCACCAGGCTCCTCAAAAATTCACATTGGACAATTTAGGTGTTCTTGGTGTCGATTTCATATAAATCGATCCTGCCGAATAGGAATATAACATTACTTCTAAGATTCGTTCAGGAAAAGAACCCCTTCAGAATTTAAGTACTTCCAAGATATTCTCAATCGATAATTTTTAATACCGGAAATTCGAAAGAATTGAGAAAAAAGCTGAACTTCTTCAAACCGTAGAAGACTCATTAAACCTAGCCATAATATTGATGAAATTTTCATAAGACGATTAACATCCATTCGAAACTTCAGACAATATCAAAAGCTGCATCTTATTCCCATTACCCTGCTAATACAACAAAATCACGATACAAATCGATTAAAAAAAGATTCCTATTTAAAGAAAAAAAAAAAAAAAAATGAGCTATCGATGAAAACGGCAAAGTATCGTCGAGCTTCAAAACTTGGCTAGACAATTGAAATCTAACTTTCTGAGCTTTTAAAGACGTTAAAAGATTTCATTGACGTTTTGACACTTTAAGTGCTTCGTATTTTACCTGTAGCACTTATTATCTGTCTTCTAGAAGATGGATGAAGTATGAGAAGCCGAGAGCCTTTATGGGTATCGTTCAATACAGCAAAGGAAAAAAAGTTTTCAATAAGTACCTATAATTTAATTTTTTTATGCTAATTTCTCAGCGAAATGTTCATTTTTATAAATGATTCTATATACAAGCCGAGATTTATAAAAGTTTATTTTTTCACCTCGTTGATACGTATCTGACGATTCAACAAGTTGAAATTTTAATTAAAATTCTTCGGCGCGAATGTTTTCATTTTCGAGTAAATTTATAGATAAAATTCGCAATTTTATTTTATCAAATTTATCGTAACAAGAGAGAAATTGAAAAAATTTTTCTCTCGATTGCACACGTATCCAATATCGATAAAATTTATATATTTTTTTTACGTTCCGAAATGTGACAAAATGTCAAAAAATCGAAACTCGAAACAGGCGTATAATGGCAACAATTTTGACATCTGAAAGGAAATTCGGTCTCGTAAATAATTACAAACCCTGCACGTATATTTGTTGACGTATTTTCGCCATTTTTTATTACCATTACATCGAGATACGTGTTTTAGTATTTTCGTCAAATTTTTTTTTTTTTTTTTTTTTGGATAACCAACAAAAGACGCTGTTTTTATACTTCGATTTCGTTATTTTTGTTTATAGAAATTGAAAAACAATTTCATGGAACATGGGACGAGTTTACATGGTCGTTGCGAAATCGTCGAATGAAAACATTTCGTATTTCGCATTTCGCGATATGAGTAAATTAATTCGGCGTGAAAAAGACTACATCGGGCGCAACTTACCCAATTTTTGCGATAAGGAAGACGTTGTTTTTTGTATTGCTCTGTGAAACGGTGACTGCGAAAGGGGTGTAGCGGAGCTGCTATGATCGGATGAATTATCAGCTGCGTAATCGGTACTGTATCCGACCTCATAATGAGCATATCCTTTACGCAGTTTGTTCGGCGAATCGTCACTTATGGCTTGGAATTCTTCGCATACACCGTCGCCTATGTCGTAGTATTCTTTTTCCGAAGGTGATTTCGAGTTTTGTTTTTCACGACAACGACTTTTCGACCATCTTTCCTGAAATGATAAATAAGCTAAATATAGCGACGCGAGAAATGTTATCTTTTATCATCTCGACTCGCTTATGATTTATTTGTCGTCGAATTTTCCGGATCCGCGAGTTACATAAAAAATTCAAAACGTCGAGAATATCTGTATAAGTTATACGTATTCTCTCGTATCCAAGTAATATTATTCTCGATGGTGAAAAATATCTCTTCTTCTTTTATCCACTCTATTCGGTCGCCAGCCAGTGGTATGGCCATGGCGTCACGCTATGTTATATTTTATTTAAAATTAACGCCGAGAAAAAAAAAAAGTAACCCAAACTAAGCTACCTACCTAATCCAAAATTACTTTTTAATCAACTTACAAAGTAAAATTCTCGAACATCGTTTCCAGCATTAGGTTTTCTTCCATCGTAGAAAGTAAGAGAGTACGTATATCAGTAGAAATGTCGAATTTATACGCGAATAAAAATAATTTGTTTGTACATTGTGCTTCCCTGTATACTTTGCTTTCACATAGATATACCACGTAGCTAACAAGGTATACCCTAAAGTATTAAAATTGTAGATATTCAATCGCGACGTGAATTCGTACAAGCGTCAACGTTCAAATATTAATTAAAAATTTATAAAATTTCAAAATATTCTCACTTACAGGTATATGTATATATATATAAATATTACGTGAAACTTTCGAACACAAGTTAAAGCCAAAAGTTCACTGACGTTTTTACCATCAGACACCTATCATAAATAATTATTCGGCACATATAACGTCGAGTGAATTTCATAAAAGAAACGTAACTTATTATCAACCAAAGAGTTCGGTAAAATGTTGAAAATTACTCGACAAAAATTCACTTTCCGATGGTTAACCAACTTCGACGATGTTTCGAACCGAAGTGAAAACATATTTTAGTAATAGAATGTACAAACATAGTATATGTATGAAATTATACCGTCTAGTCTGGAGGTTAAATTTGATAGCTTAAACAAAATTTTACGTTTACTTTCCGCCCAAAATTATTTTGTGGCCTATTTTTATGTATTTCTCTCGACATTTGGTTCACAATTCACATCGACGACGCGACGATACTGGCGCCTAAGAGATTTTGGAAACTGGGACTATCGAACTGTTCAGACACTCTCTTCGTCTTTTCCTTGAAAATTTTTCCATTTCGAAGCCCCAAGATTTTTTTACAAGCTTTGAAATAAATTGCTCGCAATAATCTTGATATCTAAACTTTTGTAAAGGGATCAATATAGCAAATATCATCGAAGAAAATTGGTTCAAAGGTCAATGTTCCTAAATGAAAATTTAAATTTTTACACACATTTTCTCGCTTCGATAAACTTCATTTTACCACTAAAGCCAAAAAAAGCATTGTAATGTGTTACTTTTTGAGCCTGATATTACTAAAATAATGAAATTATGCGAATATTAGTTCATTCATGGGATAAAAAAAATGCGCAATGGTAGGAATGCAGGTAGATATAGGAATGAATATTTGAAACCGCGAAAAAGCACGTCTAAGACAACTCCTAAATCTGCATATCAAATTTCCACATCCTAGCTCAATTTGGAGGGGAGATTTAGTGTGTTTCAATTGTAAGTTTTTTTTCCATAGTTGAAGGGGCTATGGAAAAAAAAGTTGAGAAATAATGTCAAATGAAAGTGGCAAAAATTTGGAGTCTCCAACTTGACCCTTACCCCAACCCTTTTTGATTTAAAATTTCAAAATTTACATAAAAAATCTAAAAAAAATTTTTTTTTTGATTTTTTTTGGTGCTAACGTGTCGTAGTATACCACATGAGACCAAAAAAAAACTTTTCGAAATTTTTTCTGCTTTTCAGGGATTCTAAAATCATGTTTAAAAATGAAAAAAATTCGAATATTTCAATATTTATTTTTTAAATGAAAAAGCAAAAGAAAATACTTATATTTATTATGTCATTAAAAAATTATGAGTTTTCGTATTTTTACTTCATTACCTTGAAAAAATTTCAAATAATTGATTTTTTCTATATTTAAACAGAATTTTGTAACCCCTAAAAAGCAAAAAAAAATGCGAAAATTTTTGCTTTGGTCTCATGTGGTCTACTATGACACGTTTGCGCTAAATAAATTGAAAAAGGCAAACATTTTTTTTTCGATTTTTTTATGTAAATTTTAAGATTTTAAATCAAAAGGGTATGGGGTAAGGGTAAAGTTGGAGATTTCAAATTTTTACCACGTTCACTCGACCTCCTTTCAAAAGTTTTTTTCATACCCTTCTTTAACTTTCGAAAAAAAAAATATCTGAAACAGAAACGTCTAAGAAATAAGCTTAAGGCATACACAAGAAACAGGAAAAAACGACAAAAAACTACTTTTTCGGGGCTGTGAGGGGGTGCAGTAGAGTTGAAAATTGAACTCCCGAAAGGGCACATTTACTATATGCCAAATTACAACCTCTTAGTTCAATTTGAAAAGGCAATATGTGTAGGACAGACTTTTTTCAAGAAAAAAAAGGAGGAAATCGCCCACATCTCTGCTCCTAATTGACCTAGGAGGCTGATTTTTGAATATATTTTATAACTTTTGATTTTCTATCGTTCGGTTCAAAAACGAATAATTTTTTCCATTCCAGCCTCGTAGCACCTCCTCTCCCAAATTTGAGGATAACCTAATTTTAATCAAGGGTTATCCCCGTTCAAAAATATGAAATCTGCCGCCAATCTAAGCTTACTGCCCAAATTCGGTCGATTTTGGTCGGTATCGAGCTGAACAAATGATTTTTAATTTCGGGAAAAAATGAAATAGGTACAAAGGAAAATATGGAAATAAAACGGGGAAATTAGCATAAAAGGAGGATAAAACTGAAAAAAATTGGCACTTTCGAGAGTTTTTATGTAAATTATTCTAAGGGCTTCCGATGTTTATCCCCTGAAACTTTACATCCGTACCCCTTGAGCCACCCGGTGGATGGAAGAGGGGAGGGGTTGAAACGTGCACCAAATTCAATTTTTGCCCCAAATATTGAAAATTAAGCAATTCAAAGTTAAAATGGACAAAACTCCTATCAAAATTATACCAATTTTGGCCTATTTCATTCTGGAGGGCGACCCGGAGGGGGAAGTGCAAAATGACGTGATTTCTACCATTACCTAAGATAGCTGCAAATTCAACACAAAATTTGATAATTCCACCGAAAAAGTTTCTAAAAGCTGAGTATGGTACCTCTACCTACTTGATACAAAAACAGTTCCGAATTCAGTTTCACCCCCCTCCCCCAATATTAGTACAGTGGCAACGGATAAATTTCGAGAACTGTGGAACTATTAATGATAAGAATTATAAAATTTGGAACGGTTGACAAGAAAAACATTCAAAACTTTTGGAGAATTTTAGACATTCAAAACTTTCCATAGAGGACCTCGGAGAGGATGTTTTGAGGTATCACCCTGTTGAGAATTCACATATAGCAACTAGTATCTTCCAGGAGTCGATTACGTATAAATCAACCCCGCTTAAATTTTTCCAGATACGATCAGAAAAAGTGTCCCAAATTTCGAATTTAAAACCACTCCGTTTTCGATAAAATTTTGAAAAATATCCCCCCAAAAAATGTTGTCTTTTGCATTTAGTTCAAAATCAGGTTCGCCGGTCGTGTCTGCAATACGATATTCTGAAACCAAAGGTAAAATTCTCCATATGTACGTTTGATTCGGTGTTATCGAGTTGGTTCCCGTTTGATTTTGAGACCCAGTACCAAATTGGTTCCCCACACACATTTTCCTTCCCATTTTGTACAGACTTAGGAAATACCCTTAGGTAAAAATGTATAGCTCATACGTAGAACATATTGAAATTGAGATATTTTTTGTGAGCTGAACTCCGCTATATCTGTTTATTGATGTAATTAATTTTCGAATTCGTGCTACGAGAAAGCGGAGCTGATCGTATTTTTACGTAGGTTTCTGACCGTATTTCAAGCAGCGTGTCTATGAAGAAAAAGATGTTCAGGTAAGGAGAATTGAAGAGATTATTTAACTTGCTGTGGAACGATTCGAAGCAGTTTGTCGTCCGTTATACACTAGCTGTGCATTCCACCCAGGTAACTGGTGGAAAGGTCGAATGTGAAGCGATGTACGTGTCAATAAGATAATCGAATAAAATATCAAATTTTTTATTTGTGGACTTGGCAGTCATGAAGTCTTTTATAAAGCAATCATCAACCTTCTCTGGCAATAGCAATGCAAATCCGAAAATGAATTCTAAATGGGTGCATTCTCTGATTCTTGGTCTATTCAATGTTTACCTGTTTCTTTTCATTTAGACCGAATGAGTGAATGGAAAGCGAGCGAAGAAATGACATTGAAAAAGAGAGATGCTGGCAGTAATCCAACTTGAATGTAGGATTTTAGGTACTTCATAATTTCAGCTGATTACGTGTATTTGCGTATACCTTTTTTTCAATAATTTTGAATAATTTATATAGATATGTATGGACTTTTTTTGCTACCAATTTGGTAACATCCACACATGTTTGACTTCATACGCCTAAAAGCTGAGAAGTTTCAAGCCACTGAAGTTGCTCGATTTTTCACATTTTTCACATTTTTTACTGTTTTTAAAAAGTATTGTTCAGACTAACACTGATTCTAATTAGCATTATTTTCTATGCCATATTGTCAATGAAAACAAGGCTATAACAGTTTATCGACCAACGGTGGTGCGGGTGGGAGGGGAATACCAAAAAAATTCGTTTTGGGGTTCTAGAAGACCATTAAGACCATTTCTGGACATGTCAGATATTTATTTTCATTTTTTTTAAAGCTTTTTATTTATTTATTTTTTCCAAACATTAAAATTATTTACTCGGCTCGATACGGACCAAAATCGTTCCAATTCGGTCAACCGGCTCAGTTTAGCATGGAAATAGATACATATGAGTGAGGATAACCTTGGGTCAAAATTCAGTTTTGCCCAATTTTGAAGGAGGGGATGCTGAGGGGCTAAAAACACAAAAATTGTTTATTTTTGAGCCAATCAATAGCAGATTTAAAGTTGTATAGCATATCCAAAAATCACCCTCCTAAATCAATTAGGAAGAGAAATATGAGGATTTTCCCCCTTTTTGACCTTGAAGCAGGACTTTTCTTTCCCTATCTCTCTCCACCAAAATAAGTTAGGAAGTTGAAATTTAGTATGTATATTTAGCACGAGCTCTAGATGTGCTTTTTGGGGGTCCTGATTTTTCAGCGCCATTGCACCCCCTCACAGCTCCAGGAATGTGGTTTTTTAGTCAGGATATCTCATTTTTTTTAGTTTTTTGAGATTTTTCCTCGCATAATTCCCCTCTAAATTCGACTAGAAACTTGAAATTAGGTATGTATATTTAGGAGGGATCCTAGACGCGCCTTTTGGGGGTCTCAACTTTTCAGCCTCATTGCACCTCCTCACAGTCTAAAAAATGCGATTTTCTGATTGTTTTTTCTCGTTGTTTTGAGTTTGTTCCTCGCATAATTCCACTCCAAATTGAGCAATGAAGTTGAAATTTGGTAGGTATAGTCAGTAAGGACCCTAGATGTGCCTTTTGGGGGTTTTGATATTTTATCTCAATCAGGTTGAAAAAGCATCTCGAAGCGATTTTTTTCCCCCTGAGTATTTGCAAAGAAATGAGGAAATTAAAACGACAAGGCCCTAACACATACTATCTCCCTTCTAATAAATCAAATTCTTTACATTTTTTGAAAAAGTATAACCCAAAAGAGGTAAAATTCATCACTCAATAGTATTATAAAAAGGTACATACCTACCTACCTACCTACTACCTATCAATTTATAATCATTCAACAATGAGCCACGTAAATATACGTTACGTATTATAAGAACTTCCTTCCTACGTTACAAAATGAACGCAACAATTCATACATAAACAAGCTTCCAATGTAAAGAGATTTTCAATGAAGATGTAGCCTGCTGCTTACTATACTTTCAAGCCTACCTAAGAATACAGGAAATTTATACACGAAGAATTCCTTATTATCTCGAAAGCATACCAGCTAATCTAATTCAATTTACTTTACCCCAACAATATGTAATTTTATTTACATAGCAGACTAGTTCATTTGTATCAAATCATATATACTGCTCGTTTTATATCGCATTTTTAAACCACCATCTTGTTTTACCCTAAAGCTACAGTTATGTGTGATTCTACAAGTAGACGTGGGAAAAGTTTTATCGATTCTAAAAGCGACTTTGTATTTACTTGGCAAGTCTGCATGTATAGACGAGCACACCAAATAATAAAATCACGATAATAGGATTAAATTTCCGATAAAATTATCCAATAAGCTTTCACAGGTAAGCTTTACCCCACAAATACAAACCTACCTAGCTAATTTCTAACGGTTGAATTTGTGCCAAGAAAAAAATTCGTCTTGTAATTTGCTAAGCTTCAAAACAAACATGTACCAACATTAAATTTTTTTTATTTGAGATAGTGTAAGATTTATTTACCACTTCAAAAATGACGAAATAAAATACAGATCATTTTATCCTTGTTTCCTTGATATTGCAATTTTTTAATTTTTTTTTTTTTACAAAGATACTTTACTACACATGATTGGCCGAAATACGTAGATATGAAGTGAAAAACAATAATATTTCTCACATTAACTACACGCTTTATCCATTACATTTAATAAAAACCATTTAACAACCTTCGACAGTCACCACACGTCTTTTATATACAGAAAGAATTGCTCGCAACGTATAACGTGAAATCATTAACAAGGCCCAAACGACTCAAAAAATAATAAAACCGTAACTAGAACGAGCAAAATTTTTCAAATAAGCTGTTTCCCTGCTGTAAATTTATTCGGAGTCAATCATTCGAAAGTAACGTAAACGCGTTTGTACTTTGTATAGTAACCCAATTTATGCTGAAATTCTTTAAAGGAGATGAATTTACAATGTACTATATTACGTATACTTATGACGTATGTGCATGCAATGTATTTGGTACGATGCACGTCAAAGTATAGGAAATAGGACTTTGAATGAGAGCTATATGCAAAAAGAGTAGCAAAGACACCTATTTGAATTTTTACATCATCGAGTTAATTTTTAAAATGAAAAATCTATCCATATAATTGACGATATGTAAATAAAGTTTTAGAACAGGATATAACTACTTTTAAACTTTACAGACGGCTTGGTAAATATTCTATATTAAGTAAATGGCACGATTTTCATTTTTATACAAAAGCTTATAAATGTAGGCACCTATATCTACAAGTACCTTACCTACGCAGGTGAAGAAAAAAAACTTTAATGACGAAGGTTAAGTCTGAGATATTTTTGACGTTTTAGAATTGTCGTTAAAAATTAATGAAATAATGAACGACAGCGAGTAAGTCGGCCAAGCAACTTTAACGTAGTACCTATTTGCACCTTTACCTCTACCTATATTGTACGATTTTGTAGTGATTATTATCATAGTCTGAAAATGGTGGTATAATTACTTGCAAATGCACGCGTAAAAAAACCTCGTGTAAATAATTTTTTTTTATCGTTACACTGTGTACCCTACCGAATTAGAGGCTTTCGTTTTGTTAAAAATGTGCTTAAAAATCATTTTAAATTTATGACAGCAGCGCCAAAAACCTTTATTTGAAACTTGAAAAAAAAAATTTCTTATTTTATTTGCACAATAAATAATATTCTTATGATTTATATACAGCTGTAGTTATAATTTTCGTGAAAAGGAAAAAAATTACCTTTAAATGTTTTCTTTGTAACTTTTTAAATCCCTTTTCTAAATGCAACGGCGCACGGGGTGTATTTTCCGGGTTCGATAATTTTGAATTAATTTTTTCTATACCAGCAGTAATTTTTCTCGACGATATTAAAAGTTAGTTCGAAATTAATGCGAACGCAACCACATTAATTCATCACAGATTTTTACCTTAAAAGTTGGAAAATGTTCCCTTTAAGAAGAGTGGTAAAAATAACTAGCCTAAGTACAACGTCGATAATTTTAAGCTTTTAGTTTATTAACTAATGCATACTAATCGATCATTTTTATTTTGCACGAATACAAATTAAACAGCTTTATTTTTGCTTCGGTGTTTTTGCGTGGTTAATGTGGTAAAACTATAGCGAAATTAAATTATAAGCGAAGTAAGTAATGATTGCGAGAATTTCATAATAATTTGATGAGAAAATTGAATTATCAACCTGATGACAATCATTAAAAACAAACGTTGCAAATTAATTACAAACCAGACGAAATATTAAAAAAGTAAATGAAATTGAAACGGTTATCTGTACGGAATTGTCGCGACAGAATGTGAGATTCCTCCTGAAAATTCCTCAACCTAAAAAGGGAAGGGAACGTGTAGGCGTAAAATTCATATTATAACGTAGATGTACAAAACACAACCAAAAAAAAACCTTCAATGTGCATACAAAAGTAGCAAAAAAAAATTCTTGAAATCGTACAAAGCATATCGTTGAGCAGCGGAATACTTGATGAGCATTTGTAGAGTGGGAAGTAACCCATCAAAAAAACAAATTTATGATGGTAGCACTGTAAAAGTTTCCTTATTTTAGATAAATTTTGAAAAATGAAAAAATTTGAAATGAAACAAAATTCTACACGCTATAACGTTTACTTAACTTGAACAAAAATTTTCACCCTTATGAAGCCATAACGTAATTTACATTTAAAGTTTTCTTTCTTTTTTCTATGTGTGATTTTGCATAAAAAAAACGCGAGAGTCCTACTTTTAAAATTTCAAAATTTGCAAGAAAATCAATGAACTTCTTGGTAATAATTCGCAGTAAAAGACGATGTAAGACTGAAAAAAAGTTTGCTCAATTTTTATTTTGCTTTTCAGAAAATACAAAATTATGTACAAAAATATACAAAATTGTACATTTTGAATTTTTTGAAATGGAAATGCTCTTTAAAAAATATACTATAAGAAATGATGAGATTTCATATTTTTACTTTATCGTCTTAGAAAATTCAAAATTAACAATTTTTCCATTTCTAAACATGATTTTGTACCCTCAGAAATGGAAACTAAAATTGCAAAATTTTTTGTTCAGTAGTGTTACATGGCCTAATAAGAGACAAAAAACATATTCAGACCACCAAATGCCACGTTTAAAACCCCGCTAGGTCTACATGACAAATTTGTGTACAATAAATAAACCACAGCTGGCGTCTTCGCTTCGGCAAGGCTGCTTGCAATAAGAAAAACCAACCAAAAAATTATATTTCGGGGCTGTGAGCGTGTATTGTCAGGCTAAAAAGTCGAGACCATCGAAAAGCATATGTAGGACCTATACTAAATCTACATACCAAATTTCAACTTACTAAATAAATTTGGAGAGGAGTTATACGAGGAACAGACTCAAAAAATATGGAAGACCTATCAAAAAACAATTTTTTGGGGCTGTGATAAGGTTGCAATGAAACTGAAGAGTCAAAACTCTCAAAAGACACATATAGGACCCATACTAAATCTACATACCAAATTTCAACTTCCTAGCTCAATTTGGAAGGGAGTTATGCGAAGAAAAAACTCAAAAAATAAGAAAAATCTACCCAAAACCATATTTTTGAGTTTATAAGGAAGAGCAATGGGTCTGAAAAGAGAAAACTTCCAAAACACACATTTATGGCCCTTATTAAATATACATACCAAATTTCAACTTCCTAGCTCAATTTGAAGGAGAGATAGGAAAGGAAGTCCCTTTTTAAGGTCAAAAATGAGAAAACCCCTCATATTTCCCCTCCTAATTAACCCAGGAGGCTGATTTTTGGATATATATAGCAATTTTAGATTGTCTATCGATCGGTTCAAAAAGAAACATTTTTTGAGATATTTACCTCTCAGCACCCCCTCCCCCAAATTTGATCACAACTGAATTTTAACCCAAGGTCCACTCCACTCTAGAGGATTAAATCCGCCGCTAATCTAAGCTTATTTTTTAAATTTGATGAATTTTAGTCGGTATAGGGCTGAACAAATGATTTTTAGTTTCGAGGGAAAAAATAAAAATAAATACTTGTATATTTTTTGTCACTTAAAAAAATTGGGTCATTTTCTTTATTGTAAAGCAATGTTGGGGAGAACTATAAAATCAAAAAGTCATTTCTATTCTCGAAAACATTTCAACTTGAAATAATAAAATCAATCTAGGATCAAAGTCAATTGGTGATGGGTCAACTTTTAATATCATTAATTTTCTTCAAAATTTCAACTTAAAATCATAACATCAACCCGGATCAAAGTTGGATGTTTTCATCAATATTTCAATTTAAAATCATAAAGTCTATCAAGATCGAAGTCAACTAATTTTCCTCAACATTTCAACTTAAAATCATAAAACCAACCGGGGTCAAGGTTAGCTAATTTTTCTCGACATTTCAACTTGAAATCTTGAAATCAATTCAGGGTCAAGGTCAACCGTTGGCGAATCGACGAATGACGATATTTCAACTCAATATCATAAAATCAATTCAAGTTCAAGGTTCACTATTGATGGATCAATTTCAAACACCTCTAATTTTCCTTAACATTTCAACTTAAAATCATAAAATCAATCAGTAATAAAATTGGTCCACTGATGCCAGTCTAATGATGACGCCACATTGTTGACCGACTTTAGCAGAATGCGTTATTAAACATCTTTCAATGTAAAAATAAATATTTGGTATGACCAAAAATGGTCGTAAAAGCCTTTTAGGACCCCAGAACGGGTTTTGTTGATATCCCCTCTTCAACTGGAAAAAAATTTTCCCACACATGACTGACTATTTTCAACAAAAAAAGGCATTAAAGATAATTTTTAAATTTGAGCCTCCTTTTTGGAACCAAATGCACATTTTAATCTACTAAACCTATAAAAGGTGATTTTTCCACTAATCTCTTTCTCAACAGTGGAATAGATATGACAAAATGGTAAAAATCATCAAAATATGGGTATTTTAAAAACCACTGAACGAAAGAGCTGTAGAAAGAAAATTGCCTCCAATCAGCTAAATAGAAGGGTTGTGTATGAATAATCTCTCCATTTCATAGAACCAGTTAGGAAATCAATGTTTGAATTTTCATCAATTGTTGTGACATTGCAGTTCCATCGCACTCCCTGATTTGTACTTATTTCATTGTGATTCGTGAAGAATCAATTTGTGCATCATATTTCAGATAATGCAGTAGGCTCAATACTCGAAACCAAGACGAAGTACAAAGAGTACAAAGAATAAATAAAAAGCTGCTAAATTATTCCCTTTCCTTACGAATGTACTTCGGAAATAGACACCTTAAAAAAGACATGTGGTGTATAAACAATGAATATTTTATGGGATGAAAAAAATCTCAAAAACTACAACGAATTCTGTACTTTCAAAAAAAAAAAAAAAAAAATGAAACTTTCAATCTTTCCAAAAAAAAAAAAAAAAAATACTAACCATTGTATTAAAAACCCATATAGCCTGAACACCTGAACATAATTTTTCAACAGAAAAAAAAAACTTCATAATTTTTCCAAACAAAACCCTATTGCCCACACCTCTGGATATTTATTTTAGTTTACGCTGCAGTTTTAATTCTAAAAGTAGTATCTAACCTACCTACATACAAAATTAATGCCACAAAGTTTCAAAACTTTTTTTTTACAATTCGCCAATGATTAGAGAAGCCGTGTTGTATTACTTCATGACAAATGCGCACTCGGTGATATTAAAAATTTAAAATACGTGCTTCTGAATTTCGCTGCTTTGCAAAATTTCTCTTTTTTTCTTTCGCTCGAATTAACTTCAGGTAATTTTACTGCAGCTTAATATTTCCAGTTCAGCTCACAAAACCGCATATAACAGACCTAATTAAATGAACATGGGCGAGAGAAAAAAAAATGTTAAGCTGGGTCATGGGTCCGCAGTGAACAAAAGACTAGACACTTGGAATATGGATGTGTTTAATTAGCACAAAGTTTTAAAAATCTACGCACCTAAGTATGGGTAGGTAATTTTTAACACACGATTAAAATTACGGGTAAGTTGATGTTTTTCCGCAAGTAAACAAAAATTTAATTTTTTTTTTTGAAAACGTGCAAAAATTTATGTAAAACTTTTCACATTATAATTTAGTGAAACGTAATAATTTCGTTATCACGTCAAACGTGTTGTAAAAACCAGGTCATTCGTATCAAAATAGAAATAATAAAGCATAAAGTTGAATTGCGAGTATCGATACGTATAGACGTGCCTACTTGAAATTTACCTATAAACAGATATCAACAAAACGGTAGATAAGAGACTACATTTTTACAAAAGCAATTCGATTCAATCTCATTGTTATCATAATTGCATATGGACATAGGTTTTCCAAAAAGAAAATAAAAATAAATGAAGTGCAGCTATTCAAGTTCAACTTCTTCGATACGAATAATGTGCTAAAAATATACGAAACGCAGGAATATCATTAATTTAAAGGTCTCTAAGTACGTGTAAAAATAAGCTCATCACGAGAAATTTTGGGCTGACTGAGAGTAAGGTTTGTGAGGCTTTATAATCAATTTTTTACCCAGTAGAGAATATATAACTCATTTTATTTACTTATCACTCAACATAGGTAGAGGTACCAGAATAAATTAATTTTTTCTGTTGGTGCTCGAAAAACACCTTCGATCCAATTATATCCTGTCCGCCCCCCCCCCCAACATTGGAAACTCAGCTTTTGAAAAATATTCATACGCTGTTTCCTGAACCATACAATTTTTTCAGCATTAATATAAATTGAATCGTAGGAAAGCCCGAATTTTAGAAAAATGCCATTTTTCGTACTCTAATCGATCGTAAAATTATAACTCATTCAAGTTTGGCAAAACGTAAACTTTATCACCATCGACGAGAAAAACTCGAGGGAAAGGAAAAGTTTGAGAACGTCGAAGTATTCGATTAGCTGTATTATATTTTCTCTTTTGAAAAAAAAATCCAATTTTTTTTTACACAATTGTACCATACAAGGAACGGTGTTCGTTTTACCAACATACTAAATAGGTCGAGTAAATCCGCATCTTTAGCACTTCTGTAGCCTGAAAATAAGATTAAAAGAAACGATTACCTCCGCCTCTAACCTTGAGGGATGCGAAGAAAGCTTGCGTTTTTTGAATAACGGTAGCGTGACGACTCGGCGATTCTTGTTGCAGGACTACGCCGGAATAATCGTTTGACGTCGAAGCTTGTTGATTGGTAAACCTTGCATCGCCCCGGTGCCTCAGTTCGGAAGCTGATTTTGATAAATGACGTTTGCCCAATTTGCTTTTAAATAAGTGGTGCGTTTCCTTTAATGATTTTGAGGAAACGTGACAACGAAATTTCGCCGCTAAAAACAAACAAACAAAACCAACGAAATATGAATTATTTAAAAAGAAAAATGAAAAATATTTATCGTATCCAATTTTTTTTTCTTTTTTTTTTTTATGACGTGGGCTGGATAGCTCGATGGTTGCCAAAAAAAGTAGTTACGTTTATAGCTCTCTATAGAACATATAAAGTGAATGGTCACGCATAATTTATACCCAATTAACGATTAATTGAAAAGTTTTTACGAACAATCGAAGAAAATACCTATCTATACTTTTTTTTTTTGAAATTTTAAATAGATTCGGAATAATTAACTTGGTACTTGGGAGTTGGGGTCGTAGCTAATTCTTTCGTTTATTCAGAAAGTGATTGATATATGCAGATGTACCCACATTACGTACGTAGATTACGTGTAGTCAATTGCAATACGTAATCAACTTGTCAATGAACACTTTTCTTTCCATTGATCGTTGAATTCAACAGATATACTCGTACATAATTTTGATTGTGAAATTTGGATACAGGTAATCAATAGAACGGAGATATCGTCTAAAGAACAAATAAACACAAATACGGAAAACTGGTATTGTTTAATGTAATTAAAATGAATAAAATTTGAAAACATTCAATTTTTTTCAGTACCAAATTTCAACTTCCTAGCTCAATTTAGAGGAGAGTTATGCGAAAAAGAAACTCAAAAAATAAGAAAAACCGACAAAAAAAACAACTTTTTTGGAGCTGTGAGTGGGTGCAATAAGACTGAAAAGTTGAAATTCCTCCTCCCCCCCAAGCACATCTAGGTCCTATACTAAATCTACATACCAAATATAAAATTCCTAGCTTAATTTGGACGGAAGTTATGCGACTCAAAAAATGTGAAATATCCGATCAAAAAACAATTTTTTCGAGGCTGTGAGGGGGTTGCAATGAAACTGAAAAATAGAAACCTTCAAAAGACACTTATAGGACTTATACTAAATGTAAATACCAAATTTCAACTTTCTAGCTCAATTTTGATGGGAGATAGGGGAGGAACAACCCTTTTTCAAGGTCAAAAAGGGGTAAAACCTTCATATTTCCTCCCATAATTGACCCAGGAGACTGATTTTGGGATATGTTCAACAACTTTATATTGTTTATCGATCGGTTCAAAAAGGAAGATTTTTTGCAATTTTGGTTCCTCAAATTCCCTCCCACAAAATTGAGCGCAACTAAATTCTGACCCTAGGTCATCCCCACTCTAGAATATCAAACGATAAGCCTATCGAATTGTACTTCTCAAATTTCTTCGAATTTAGTCAGTATTAAGCTGAGAAAATAATTTTTCAGTTTGGGGAGGGGGTGGAGGGGAGGATAAAAATAAACATTTGACATTGCTGAAAATGGTCGTAATGGTCTATCTAAGACGGATTTTGTTGATATTTCTCCCTTCATCCACCAAAGGTTGATAAATCGTAATAGCCTGGTTTTCATTGACACAATGGCATAGAAATTCAGACTAAAAATAATTTTTTAAATAAGAGCTTCTGATTGGTAAATGTATGTCAGATATGCGTTCATTTTCACTGCCAAAAGTCTCAGCTAGTTTCGTGCCACTGATAGAAATTTCACTCGACACATATGCTAATTCAGCTCAAAGAGCCTTTCCTAATAAGGGTCAAAAACAGCCCCTGACCCAAAATTGGTCAAAATGGAGCCAAAATGTTACTTATGGTCTAAAAATATCCCAAAAAAATTTTGACACCCTACACTCACCTCTTCCAGTACCATTACCAACCAAATGTCGAAATTTCAACACCCGACATCTCTGAAAGGAGAAGGTAAACAAATTTGAAATTTTCATAGATTATACATCTTGTTGAGTACTACAAATGAGAATTTTTTAATTTTTTGAAAATTTTCGGTTCATATTTTCCCAATTTTTTTTATGTTGAAATTTTCAAAACAAAACAAAAAAATTTTTTTATGGAACTCGTGGCTAGAAATTTTTTTATCATCTTTGCTAGATGGTCATCTATCACATATATTTTTTGAGGGTTCCGAAATTGAATGCAACGTGCTCAAAAAAAATCAAAACCAAGAAAACACGTTTTTCACTACATTTTCATATAATTAATAAGAGAGATATCTCAACTCAAAGCAAAATTTCGAGTCAATACATGAATACATTGAAAGTACACATTGAAAAAACTCCATTTGCAAAATTTCAAGCTCTGAAGTGCATTTCTTGAATTTTTTCGAATTTTTCAAATTTCAAAATCATCTCATATAGTCCTGTAAATCATGAAAATTTGATCTGATCAACGAAAAAAGCTGGAATTTGGTACATACCCTACTTTCGACCTCCCAAATCGATTGAAAGCGATTCGAGACGTTTCGTAGCCTTCAGGAAATTTTGGACTTTTCCAGTGTCGGAGAACAGTTTATAAAAATGGTACATATGAACATCAGCTTTTAAAATCTCGAATTACCCATATTGGTGATCTATTTGATCGATTGAAGCACAATTTTCCAAAATTTGAACTTTTGAGTTCAAATCCATATTTTTTATTGCAGAAAATTTTTTACGACTTCCTCTCGATGGCCTAGTGAAAAAATCTTTGATCATTTTGACAGCTCAAAAGTGAATTTGATCAAAATTCAAAAAAATGTAAAAAGTAAAGTAGCATCACATTGATATTTACTAATTCAGGGGTATTGAGTTTGAATACTGATTCAATTTTTTCAACCAACTCTTTAAAACCTACCGTTCCTATCACCAATAATCAATTGACTATTATTAATTCGAGGTCGCTGAGTTGAAATATTTGTTTATTTCTACACCTTCGTACAAATCTATAAAAATGCTGCAATTCTAATTCACTGGACCGCACAATAACGTAGCTGTTTATTTTTCCGATGTTTCCTACAAGGTTTCAACTCACTTGTACGATTTTCATTTCATTCTAATCCTTTCAACTTTCAATTTCCGCATAAAAAAAATCGATCACAAGAATTTTACATTACACAATGGGACACTGAAGAATAGCAGCAGAATGATTCGTCATCATTTGTTTTGTCTCAACATCAACACAATTCACAAAGCAATATTTTGACCTAATTTATTACAGTCTAGACTTCGATCTTATTACCATCATTGCTACTTATCGAAAAATTTAGTCAAACTTGACTTTTTTTTTTTGCTCTTTGTTACACCGAATATTACAGGTAGGTAAGTATAAGTACTTTGTATACGTAGGCCTACGTACGTATATCGAACATATATTTAAAAGGCCATAGCGTGACCATGTCGCGTGTTATAATTCTACCAACTTCCACTAACTTCCACACAACATTAACCTCTAACTAACGAACTCCGCCATTCGCAACGATGTTTTTTTTTCCTTCTACAAAGTACAATAACCTTTTGAAATTCTCGATTTTTGTAAAAGGGATGCAGTCTTTATCCAGATATAAACCCATATATGCAGATACTTATTACGAGTGAACGATTAAGTACTTTAATGAATTATTAAAAACAACAGTGCAATAACAAAAACTTTTCTTTCATGTTTCAAACTACTATGTATTTCATTAGTTAGGCTCATGAACATGCAACCAGTGAAACAGTCCGTAATTATGTAGTATGAAAAGGGTAGGTAGGTAAGTCTACGTACACTTTCCTTTTCACGTTCATTGAAAAAGAAAAAAAAGCGAAGTACATTATGTTTACGCTGCTTATAATATCTTAATATCTGTCAAGTCAACGAGTTGTAGAGTCATTTCGAATTTAACATCGTTCAATTTATCTTTCAAACTAACTTGTAATCCTACAAAACCTTGACATTAAATCAATTTACAAATGAAATAACTTTCTAAACTTGAGTATAGTGGTAAATAAAAATATGGAAAATTAGCATATTTTGATCAAATTGAGTTTACCACAGTATAGAAAAATATAACCACCATTTAATGTCTTAAATTAAGCCGTTAAAAATGCTTAAAAATCTCTCGTTAAGTGTGTCCTTAAATATTGATTTAGTTCTGAAACATTTCAAAACCTTTTTTTTTTTTTTTACCGAACTGTCAAACAAGTTTTCTATTGGCATTTTGTCAATTGCAAAAAAAACGGATCGAATTATAATACAGTAGAATCCGCTTATTGTCATCGGTTTGGGACGAGATCATTTCTATGCTATTAAGCGAAGTATGACAATAAGCGAAAAATTAAAATGGTAAAAATGGTAA